>PVKE010015676.1:0-33091 GCA_004027555.1 Craseonycteris thonglongyai
AGGATCAAATCCTGACCCTGCCTGTGCATAACCCATATGCTAAACTACGGTGCATTTGGCAATGTAAACCCACATGCTGAACTCTGATGCAACTGACAATGCAAACCCACATGCTGAACTGTGATGCAACTGGCAACCACCAGGATGGCAGCAAAGTATTTGCTTCCCATGAAGGAGGTCCTCAGTTTGGTTTTACCCTGTGCAGCCCCACATTCACCTGTGTGTAATGAAACTATGTCAAAAACTAATGATGTACAACTATGGAGACTGCTCTGCCCCTGGTCCCTGCCCCCCACCCCCAACTCTATGTCTCTCTCTCTCTCTCTCTCTTTCACTTTCTCTTAAAGCGATTGAAAAAAATTTGTTTTTTAAAAAAAGAATAAAGTTCAAGTTTCTATCACTCCAGGAAACATAATTGTCTATCCTGACAAAAGGAATGTGAAAAATAAAACTATCTAGAATAACCTGGAAACTGATGATTATTTATTTTAGCAAGAAAGAACTATCACAGTTGAAAATTCTGGGAATCGCTGCACATTACTGAAAATGAGTTTCACAGTTGCAAATTCAGGAGTACAAAAATTAAATCTTATTTTTATAAATTTCATTTTTACCACAACCCTCCATTTTTTTCTGATTTGGCATATCTCATAGAGTCACTTTTAAGAAACTTTCCATTTTTAAATATTTTTCAGTCATTTTAGGCTCAATTTAAAACTCAATTATATTCTTCTGAGCAGTTGTTACATTCGGAGAAGAAGCTTTAAACACAGAGCTTACCTTCTCTAAACTTGTGACTATGGTTTCCCTTGTCTTAGCCATAATCACTATCCAGATGATAGATCTCTTTCTATCAGCTTACTTTACAACCTTCTGGGGTATTGAGCACAGCGTTGGAGTTCAAAGAACTCCATGAATCTGCTTATAAACATAGCTTCCTATGTACCACATATAGCCATTGATATTCCACTGCTCTCCTGCTATGATTTATGCAATGTTTTCTGAGGCTTGTTTTCTCTGTAAAGTACTTCTGCTCTGAGACCCTCGTAGTTGCCTGTGGGATGGAAGTGGAGAAAGTCTGTCTTCAGCAATGAGTCCCTGGCAGGGCAGATCACAGTAGCTCTCTGGGGTTTATTTGCATCTAAGCTCTTGTGTTCCTACTTCAATCCAAGGTTATGGCCCTTCTACCTATATTGAGATTATGTTGAGAAAACTGTTTTAGGTTGATCATAACTACTTTCCAAATCTTTATTCACCTGAATAGTAACATAATGTCAGTTCCTTATCTCCACTAAAAGTCCTTCCACAATTTGCAACTTCATATCTTCCAGTGTGAAAAGAGAATGAAAAGGGTAGAAGGGACAAAATCATATGGATTAATACCTCAAAATAATATTTTATATTACAAAAACTATAAATTGTGGGAAACAACCACATGATAGAAGTTCAGCTGAGAAAGAAATCAATGTGGTCTGAAATCCATAGTATGTTCACAGAATTCTTAGATCAGTAATCTTTCCTAGAAGATTAGTTGAATATAGATAACTAGAAGGATGTGCGATTCTTGGCAAATAAAATTAGGTAATTACATAAAGCATTTATTACTGAAATTGTTACAGTTGAAAAAAGGCATGTGAGCAACCTAAGCCTGGTTTGACATAAAGGTTCATATCTGCAGGTAGAGGAAAAGGTATCTAAACCAGGTTATAGGAGACTTAAATGACTGAGCATAATCTGGCTGGAAACATTGAAGATAATGACATGATAATTTTAAGGTTTAAAATCATGACCATAACCTCTGGTTAAATGTGGCAAAATGAATATATATATATATATATATTTTAAGATTTATTTTATTGTTTTTAACAGAGACAGAGAAAGACAGAAACAGAGAGAGACAGAGAGAACGGAGAGGACCCAGAGCAGTCTCCATAGTCATACATCACCAGTTTTCCACATAGTTGCATTCCACACAGGTCGCGAAGGGCGGGGGGGGCGATCAGGTAGGGGGCTGGGCTGGGAGTCTCCCACATGCAAGGCACATCCCCTCAAGCCAGGGGCCAAACTGGGGGGTGAGAACTAAACTGGGGGCCTCCCACATGGGAAGCACACCCCAGTTCAGCATATGGATTCACAAGGGCTGGGACAGGATTAGCTCCTCACTCCCTGGGGCTATAAAGTGAGCACTTAAATTGCTGAGCCATCCTGGCTCCCCCTGAATACATTTTTTTTACTTGCACCTAAAATCTCACTGAAATTAGAATAAGAGAATTTATAAAACCATGAGCACATGCATTCAGGCTGAAGATTTAAATGAGAGAGGGCAGAAAACAAGTCAATATTTAAAAAGCAAATGCACTTAAGATAATTGCTCAGTAGACCCTAAAATGCCAGATTCTAAATATCTAAGCCTAGAATAGAAAGACAATAAAAAATAACAATAATTTACTATATGATCTCATGGCCATGAACTAGCAGCATAAGGTGCCATGGAAGCAGGGTCTAAGTTGGTTGAATCTCTTTAGAAGAGGCCTAAACCTTAAATCTTCTCCCCATATACTCTGTACAAGCTGTTCACTCTCCTTCCTCGTCTGTAAAAAAGTGGGGTGTTTCATCTTTGGAAACACTGAGCCAGAGAACTCTGGACATAAAAATAGGGGCACAGCCTGGGACATTAGTTAGAGCCATGATGAAGTAAGTATACCTGAAAATGCATATTCAGATTCTTTTACCACTACCACTTCCAGAACTCTAGCAAGCAAGAAATTGCCAGATTTATTACTGGGGAATTGACTGGAGTAAAATAAAAGACTCATTGATACTACTTTTTAATGGAAGTGAGGTTGTGGGAGAAGACAATGAAATTTGTCAGGACCTTATCTGATCACTCTAGAACAATATAGTCCAATAGAAGTACAAGTATAACGTGTCTCATGTTATATATACTTTTGGAGTGCCCAGTAACCACATTAAAAGTATAAATAGAGATATTAATTTTAATATTATATATTTTAGCCCAATATTACAAACATAAATGCTATGATTTCAATCAATTAAAAATTATTAATGAGAGATTTTACTTTTTTTTGGTACAAAGTTGAAGACATCCGGTTTTTATTTTACTCTTATAGCATATCTCAATTTGGACTAACTCCATTTCAAATTCTCAATAGCCACCTATGGCCAGTGTCTATCATAAGGGATAATGTAGCGATACCATAGCTATTGTCCATTGATATTTACAGTTTTAAATATCAATGGACAATCACAAGAAATTGAGGAACACCTCTAACATGCAAGACAAAATTTAAAAACAATAAAACAATAAGGGTAAGTATACGAAAAAGGGAATGAAAAACAGTAAATATTTTTGTGATTAATTTCTTCAGATAATTAAGAAATGATATTATACCATGAAACTAGAGAAACAGACAATCATAAAATCATTTAAAAAATTTAACAATGATTATAGAAATAACATCATCAGCAGAGCAGCTGAAATATCAGAGTAGTAACATCTGAGTACAGAGGAGCCATCACAGAAACCCTAGACCAGTAAAATAGATCCAAAATCCTTATGGTTGAATTTCCAGAGAAAACAAAACTAGAAGTAAAATGAGGAAATAAGAATAGAACGCATTTGTATTTTACAGAATTGAAACATATAAGTCTTCAGAGTGTAAAAACCCACCCAGGTATAACACAAGGAATTAAAAGGGCCGGAGGCCATGGCCTACCTGCCTGTTTTCAGATGTCTCAGAGAATCAAGGACAAACAGAGGATCTTAACAGCCTCTGGTGTGCTTAGGAGTGATGTCACATACAGATCAGAAAGACAACAGACTTTGATAGCAACACTGGGAACTTAGAAGTCAAATGAGCAATATCTTCAAAACTCTGAAGGAGAATGATTTTTGACTGTTATTCTATATGAAAAAATTTTTTAAGAATGAGGATAAAGACATTTTAGTAAACACCAGTCCTAAATTTTACTTCTATTTTACTCTTTCTTAGGAAGCTCAAGGAACTCCCAGAATATAAACTCCACTAAAAGGAGGAAGTCAACCAAGAAATCAGAGGACAGAGGATTGAGGAAATCGCTGATCTGACAATTGAGACAAAGGGACTTTCCAGGAAGAAGTTGAAAGATAGCTTTAGGGTAACAAATATTTCATGGACCTAGGAAACAAACCAAGAAGTATTGGATCAGGGGGTTAGAAGATTTAGGAGGAAATTATCACTACCAGGAAAAACTGAATTGTACCAGAAAAAAAAAAAAAAAGCACTCATTATATACTTCTTAGCTCTGCTGCTCAGTAAATTTATAATAATAATGTAAACAGTCAATAATTTCAAAAAATAAGCTATACTGATTGGGTTGGAAGAACATATATATGTATGTGGAGATAGTAGGTGGAATGGGTGAAGTAGTATTGCATATGGTACTGTAAAAGCTAGATACCTTTCTTTCACAGGAAGTAGTGAAAGGCTAATGTGTAAAACAAAACAATTTAAAAAAATCAAATAATAGCACTATAAGTATGTTGTCTAGAAATAATAATTCACAGTGTTTTCTTCTGGAAAGAGCCATGGGAGTGGGACAAGGAGAAAAAAATAGTATAATTGTCTTTTTTATCCATTAAATTTTAAGATAGTATTTGACTTTTTAAGTAACAAACATTCATTTCATATTCAAACATATTTTTATACAAGATTATATTTATATTGATTTATATTGGACTGTGCTCAATAACTTATCTATTTTTTATTTGCTTCCATGTCTTGTGACTCTTACCTTTAATCTTGGTTTTGCTGAACCTTCCTCATTTTCTTTAAGAATTTCTCTCAAGGGATGGATGGATAGCTCAACAGGCTGAACGCTTGCTTTGCAACCACAAGATCTGGGGATTGAATCTCAGCCCCAACCCATGCAAACCCATATCTGAACTGTGGTGCAACTGGTAACCCCCAAGATGGGAGAGAAGTTTCCCATCTCCCATGAGGGAGGCTCTCAGTTAGATTCCGCCCTGTGTGGCCCCACATCCATTTGTGTGAAATGAAACTGTATCACAATTAATGATGTAGAACTGTGGAGACTGCTCTGGGCCCGCCTCTTCTCTCTCTCTCTCTCTCTCTCTCTCTCTCTCTCTCTCTCTCTCTCTCTCTTACCTCTCAAACAATAAAATAAATCTTAAAAACATATGGGAATGCTGGGACGGCTCAGCGCATTGAGTGCTCACTTTGCAGCCCTGAGGTATTTGAGGATCAAGTCCCAGTCCTGGTCCCAGCCTGTGCGGATCCATATGCTGAACTGGGGTGTGCTTTCCATGTGTGGGGAGACCCCAGTTCAGTTTCTACAGGGGCGAGCTTCCATATAGGAGGCCCCCTGCTCAGCCCCCAGCTCAGCTCCCAGCTCGCGGGGCCATGCTTCTCAGGCGGGAGGCCCCTGGCCTGGTTCCCACCCTGCAAAGCTCTGCGGCCACCTGTGTGGAAGGAAACCATGTCAAAAACTGATGATGTACAACTATGGAGATGGTTCTGGGCCCTCCCCCTCCTCTTTCTGTCTCTATCTTTTTCTGTCAATAAAATAAATCTTAAAAAAAGAAAAAGAATTTTTCTTGAAACCTATCTTCTAAGTATATAGCTTTATTTTCTATATTTACTGAAAAGATTGAGGCCGGGGCCATTTACTGTATAAACTCTACATCTTCATAAAAAAATTATACTTGCTTCAATTAGGTACTATAATCTCTCACCCAGAATTCTTAGCTCTTGTGAAGGTACTTTTGTGCTTAGTTGTTCAAATTGATGTTTCCGGGAGAAGATGGGTGCTAGACAGATCTATAACAGCCATTTTGCTGATATCATTCCTGTGTAGTCTAACATGTTTGTCAAAGTTTTTATAAACACTTGCTATATAGTTCTGTACATTAGAAAATAAACTCACATAAATTTACATCTTTGTTGGGAATTTGACCAAAATATTATAGGCGGCTGCTTAGCGTCTCCCAGTCACCTCTCCTGTAAATATAGAACATGTTCTGTTGAAATTATCTTTTTTTTTTAAAGTTATTTTTATTATTTATTTATTTTTTATTGTTTTTGACAGAGAGAGAGAGAGAGGGAGAGAGAGCAAGAAAAATACAGAGTCAGAGAGAGAACTGAACTAGGGGCACTCCCCAGTTCAGCATTTGGGTCCGCACATGCCGGGGCTGGGATTCGATCCTTGGTCCTCGGCGCTGCAAAGTGAGCACTTAACCCACTGAGCCATCCTGGCTTCCCCTGTTGAAATTATCTTTGTCAATTATTTTAAAAACATAATTGGGAGACTTTAGTGTAACCACATATACAAAAAAAAAAAAGAAAAGAAAAGAAAATCACACATTCAGATAATAGATGATCAAGTAAATTTAAATCGGAAGATTCATTGCAGGTTATCTAGTTTAATCCTCGTTTTGCTTAAGAAACAGAGGTGACATTAAAAGTTACTTCCTCAGTGTCACAGACAGCAAGATTCTGAAATCTGAGAAGGATATTATAATTATTTAATCTAAGTGATTTATTTTTTAGATGTAAAACAGAGTTCCAAATTGTTCATACACAATTTGGTTTTGTGGACAGAAAAGGGGGGCTCATACTAAACCTGACCAGCTCAGAGGAGCCCCATATGGCAGGCCTTACTATCTCAGAGATCGAAGTAATTACACAGGGTGGTATGAATAAAAAATTCCTGAGAGTGCGTCATGGTCAGTAGTCACGTCCTGGGCCTGCATTGCTCTTATCAGAGGGCAGTCTTTAACTTTGAAATTATCTGTTGTCTTTGGGCATCTAAGTTAACATACTTTGGAAATATCAGAGTAATCTTTTCCAGACCTCTCAAAGGCAGAATCACAAGCACCAGAGCAGGAAAACACATTGTTACCTTTTGGTCCACATACCATCTCTAGGTGCTATAAATGTTAACTATTCTTCAGCCACCTATATGAAAGAAGTATGTTTCTCTCCAGTTTGCTTTTTATTCAATCTCACCAATTTCTCTCTCTTCACTTATTTCTGCTTCCCTAATCCGTCACCAGTGGATTACATCTCCTTTGATTCTAATGTATAAAATAGACTGCAAAACTGCCATTTCTCAGAGCATTTTCTCTGTTGAGATTTTGCTTCCCAGAAATTGTCATCAGTTTGGCTCAAATAAACTCTTATAAGACTTTGTCTTAGGCTGAACATACTTTTCATGACAGATTTTAAAATCTTAACTATTTACACCCATTTTATAGATGGGAAAACTGACACACTAAGTGGTTACATGCTTTATTCAAGGTCACAAAATTAATATGTAGCACTTGAACTCAAATCTATCCAATGCTATATAGCATACAATTTTTACTCTTAAGAATTGTGAAATCTCCACAGTTTTCATGAAGCTTTCTTTCTAAACATTTTGAGGGAAGCAATGATAAAAAAATGAAAGTAAAGATAATTCCAAGTTTTAGGTTAAAAGAGAAAAACATGTTCAGGGACTCATTTACTCATTTAAACACTTACTAGCCATTGATTATACCCAGACTTTGAGCTTGGCACTAAGATCCAAAGATGAATAAAATATAGTCTTTAATAGAGTGTGGTTTTGTTGAGAGGGGATAGACTATCAAATAATGAAAGAGCTTCAATGGGAAAATAGACACTTTCTAATCACACAAGAGGGAGAAAGGCCAATACAAGCAGAAAAACAGCATGCAAAAATTCAGAGCCAATAGGAAATGATATATTTAGAAAAGCACAAAAACTGTTTTTAGGGAAATAGCAATGAGTGAGGTAAATGGGTGGAGACCAGATTTTAAAGCCTCTTGCATAATATTCTAAGGAGCTTGAACTTTATTCTGTAAGCACAATAGAATCATCAAGTTTATAAGTAAGAAAAATTACAGGATAAGAGTTTTTCCTTTTAAAGAATCATATTAAAAGCAGTAAATTGAAATGAGTCTATACAGAAGACTAATAACATAATACTGGAAAGACATAAGGTTTTGAAATAAGAATTGCATTGGGTCTCATGAAAAGAAGGTGGACTCATTCTGGGTAGTGTTAGCATTAGTGAAAAAGTGTATGCAGCCTAGGGTGGCAGCCATGGCAAAGAGGGCTGTGAAATAGAGAAGCAAGTCCCCAAAGTCACTATCATGAGTGTGAGCAATACTTTGCTAAACTTTTTTGATGTCACTGTGGAGCATAACAGTGTGGGTAGAAAAAGGAGAAGTAATGAAAACTAAATAAGAACTGAAGCAATAGTCCAAGTAAAAATAGACAACACTAAAGGCCAAAGGAACTGGGAGACTTAGCACTTCTTTTCTATCGGCTTTGGTTGAAGTGACAACTCTAGTATAAAGCCAACAAAGAGCTGAGCACATAGAAAGGCCACTCACAGACATCAGTTGATATTAGGAAGTATTAATGTCCTAATTTCTCATTTTTCCCACTTCATGTCTAGGCTGGGTTTGGGGTCTCAATGCAGTGCAGAATCAGGTCAGCATTTCACTGACACAGGGTTGGAGAGGATGGAGAGAAGAGGGTGAGGAAGAGACAAAGACAGGGCTCCATTGTAAAGGGCCACAGAATAATAAGTGGAAGATAATAATCATTGGATGTACTTAGTCTAGAGTCAGTAACTAGACTCAGTTAAAGAAGGACCTTGTCAGGAAGAAGCAATGAATAAAATCACGATATGAACCTGCCTTTTTGAGAACATGTCTATAATTTATCTTAGTTGACAAGTAAATATATAAAATATGAATGCATTATGACAATTTAAAGAGGTATAGAACAAAGAGTAAAAGAAAACTCAACGTAAAGCCAGTGGAAAACAAGCAGCCTCTCTAAGCAATGATCTGGGTAGTTTTTACAATTAAAATAATCATGACCGTTTGCTCCCACAGCTGATATGCTGTGGAAAAACAAGGATTTGATGTAAGCATAAAAGAGAAAGCTGCCATTTTATTGTAGCATATGTTATACAACAACTATTTTTAAAATATTTGTGACATACAAAAAGTTTTAAGAAACATACCAAATGCAGAAATATTTCAGGTAAAAAGATTGATTGACCCTATTCCTCTTTTATTTCCATTTCACATAGGTGCCTGCTGCTAAACTGGGCACACAGAAATTAAAAAAAAAAGCAGTAATAAATATTCACCTGTAACAAACTTCCAGACAGTAATATTAAAGAATACACATATCATATCCAAAAGTACATTATGTAAATTTGACCCTGTATAAAATGTAGAAGAATGAATTTAAAGATTACTACTAATTCCCCAAGTAACTAATAGATATTATTGGTAGTTTCCCTTTTATTACTGCTAGTAAGGAATTAAGTCAGTTTTTAGGATCCTAGTGTAACTTAACTATTGAACAATTCAGATTTAAGAATACAAAATGGTCCATTGGTTTAAAGACTTGAATAAAACCATATCACCTAGGCCCATGACAGCCACCTATAATGTAAAAAGATTTAAGCTTTTTGGTTCAAGTAAAAGTTAAAATGTTTATCTGAAATTTAAACATCTCTATTTCAGTTCCCTGTTCAGGAAATTATTATTCCTGGCTCACATCGAACAGAACTACATGTTTTACTTGAAAACAGGAAAGACAAACCAGAATTATGTGAAAGGGTATACTAAGGCAAAAGTAAGTAATGTTTAAGTGATATCTTCAAGCATAACTTAAGAGCCAACTTTATGAAGTTTAATGAAAATAGCTTCTCTTTTTAAATACAATATATGATAAAGCAGAGGTGGAAAATAAATCACTCTGTCTTTTGTATTGCTTTAATAATATTTTAAGACCAGTCAAAGAAGTTCAAAGAGAAACTTAATCTTATATGTGGGCCTGAAACCTTGAATTTATTATGCAAATCACGTTTTAAAAGCATAGATTTGTAAATCAAATAAAGAGGTATATTTAACAATATTTAAAATGTCTTGAGAATTGTATTATGGAAAGATCATTTTTCCATGTGTAATGTATGTAATCAAGCCTAATTTATAGCCTTATCTCATCTCTCCCCAAATCCTCTATTTCATCTCTCACTCACCTCTTTTATAAACACAAGTTACAGAACAAATTATAAGTATGGGATATTTGAATGCTGCTAGTCATTTTAAATTCATAGAATACTGAAATATTGAATATTATTCAATCATGAACTTGAATCCCTTTCCAGATGTTCTTTAAACAAAACTTATGATAATGATAGTCTACTATGTAAAGAAAAAAGTAAGATTATCCCATTTACTTTAGGAAGCATCTGGAATATCTAAGTAGAAAGTTTGGCATATATATATATATATATATATATATATATATATATATACACACACACACATATATACATACATACACACACACACACATATATATACACACACACACACATGCATACACACATACTGCATTTATATAAGTTCAATTTAGATATGTATTTCTGTAAATATGTTGATTTATGATAATTCTCAGTTAAAAAATTCTTAAAAATTTGTGATTATTAAGCTCTTTCTTCATTAGGTAGAAAGAGCCATTAATTTACAAGTGACTTTCACTAAGTAAAATTAAAATTTTATTCCATATATTTTATATCTATTATGTAAATGTTTTTTTACTTATGTAACAAATTAGTTTTTATAATATAAATGCAAAAATATAGTTGATTAATTCCATAAAAATTTGTACACTTTGTAGTTATTATACACAGATTGATCTCCTCTTGTAGGTCTTGTTGATCATCAAATCACTAACACAAGAGGAATAAAATTTTGTGTTCAAATATCAATGTGTTGAGCATATCACAGGGCTTAGGGAGGAAATTACAAAGAAACTATATTAGAATCTTAACAACAAAGTAGTGGAACATGAATTTCATAAAAATGGGTTCAACTATTGAAATAGTAAAGATTTGTTTTTCGTCAGAAAGGGAGAACAATCCCTGACACTCAGGACCTGGCTTGGTGCTATCTGCTAGGTCTTGTTTCTGGACAGTGACCTGGCAACTCAATATCAGGCCTGATATCCTTTGATTGAACATAAACAATTTCACAGAACATCAATATTAGACAAGGTCACATAATAATGATGATTCAAGTCAAAAATAAGATGCTCTATAATCCTATCTGAATGATGACCAGTTATGATGAACATTGTTGGAGCCACAGATACCACATATCCCATTTTCCCAGCTAGTGAATCACCATTGCTTTTTCATGGATTGCAGCCTTCCCTAGTCTAATCCTCCCTGCTTCTACATAAGATTTATCATAACACCCAGTTGTAAAATTGCCCTGTTTCATGGCAATATCCAATTCAGGGCAAAGCTCTGCTTCCTTAAACCCTCTCCCCAAATCACCCAACCAAAGTCCATATTCTATAAGAGATTCGTTCTAGACCTTCTTACTGAGACAGTCTTGATTCCCTGTGCTGCACCTCTCCCTTTCTGAGATGAATAATGAACTCAACTTGGTCAACTTGTGTTCCTGACAGTCTTTGGCTGAAGGACATTGACAGTAATAAGGCATCTAAAAAGCTTGACTTCTCATTACAGTGTCATTAAAGGGCTCTGACATATTTGGTCATGTAATCCCCAGAAGTTTGGAGACGACTAAATATAATAGACCTTTAAAGACAGAAAATTAGAAGATGTCCTTGTGATGAGGAATAGAAGCAATTATTATAGGGGTGAAAAATGACAGTGGATAAATATTTTGAAGATATAGAAGCTGTGTTAAATATGGAAAGACAAGCATGCCAAGATGAGGAACATGAGCCAGGGAAGAGGGGGCGATATATTATGAGCTGAAGGGCCATCAAAAACTGAAGAGCTTTATAATCCTGTTTCAAAAGAAGCTAGTGGAGAATTCAAGTCTATACCATCAAAACCTTATTAAAGGAAAGATATCTCAGCTACTGCATTAGAGAGACACTATTCTTACAGCAAAAATAGAGGATGTAGAATAACATAATATAATTAAAAACTTATGATGCTTCTGGTAAAGAGAATAGTAGGTGAATTTTAAGTAATTTCTTAAAAGGGAATGACAAAGTCTGTATTTAGAAGAGATTAAAATATTAGGTTGTCAGTGAGGTGGGCAGTGCAGGGTAAGAATGTAGATTAGGAAACCCATAATAATAAAGAAGGAGGAGGAGCAGGGAATTATAACAATATGATAATATATTTCTTAAAATATATTCAGGAATCATGAGTACTAATAAGCATTTTCTGGTTATTCCCATGCACATCAATTTGGGGGGAACTACTGTGCTAAATCCAATCAGATTTAAACAGTTGTTAAAACTGAACTGAGTGTTATAATACTTTTCACTTTTCAATGTCAAGAATTCGCTTGCCAGCCCTTACTTTCCAAAAGAAAGAAAGATTTAGAACTCTGAGCCAGGTTTGTCCATCACGGTGCGTGCCCTTCCTTAATCTTATCTTGCCCTCAACCCTTTGCCTACATAGCAAGCACCTGCTGGGCTGTCACGCCAGCAACCTGATCCAAGTTCCCATCTAGATTGGCTTCACTACCAGATCACTACCCAGAAGGTATGCAAAGTCCTGCGAGTCTTTTGACGTTATGTTTACTGGTTCTAATACTGGATCATTTCCCTCAATCAAACTCTTTCTCATTCTTAAAATTTTCAGATTATTTTTTTAGGGTAGTTCTTTTATATATATATAGTTTGAATTATTAACTTTGTTTGTTTGTTTGTTTATGTTTCTATTCCCTCAGTAACATTGACAAATGGAGCCTTTACAAGAGTAACACATTTCTTAAGCGTTTTTAGTGTGGAATTTTAATTGGGATAAAGTCAGAGAATTGGCAAAACAAAAGCCTGATACTTTTCCTCAAGTATCTCACAGCATGACTAGGAAAACAGATTCATAAAGAGACAATTATAATACATCATTACACCTACACCTATGTGGGGAGAGTAAATGATGGATTAGGAAAGGCTGTTAAAAGCCAGCTGGTGGAGGAAGTGATAGCTTCCTTGGGAGTTATAGAATACAGATCTAGGTACAAGGAATAAAGGCATTCTCCCAAAATATAGATCCATTAAGACAACCACAACTGGGATAATATACATATTTTGGTAAGGCTTTGGTACAATGTACAAGTTTTGAAATGACAAGACAAGATACTGAAGAGGTAGGCACAGATGAAACTGATATAATGCATAATATACAGACTGAGGTTTGTGCCTGAATTCCTAGAAATTATTTTTAAGAATTTCTCTTGAAAGCAATATAGAGTTACTCAAGGATTTTAAGGAAGGAGTGCATGATAAAATTTGAGTATAGGAAGATGCCTCTGGTACAATGTAGAACATACATTGGAAGAAAGGCCAGAGGAAGAACGTAGAAAATATACTGGAGGAAAAACCAGAGGAAGGTTTTTCAAAACAATCTAGGCAGGAAATTATTCGGTCTGAATTAAGGCTATGGCTGGAGAGAAAGAAGTTGGGAAAAATTTCAGAAATATTTAGTGGAGATGGGGAGATATTTAGAAAGCAGCATGAATAGCTAAGCCTTGGTGAGTAATTAGCTAGGTAGAGGGAAAAACAAATCAAGAAAGAGTTCTATCTTTTCGGCTGGAGTTAAGATAAAAGAAAAAAAAAAGATATGGAACATATATACAATGAGATATTACTCAGCCATAAGAAAAGATGAATTACTGATATTTACAACAACATGGATGGATTTTGAGTTTATCTTGGTTAAATAAATTAGACAAAAAGTCAGGAATCATACGATTTTACTCTTACATAGGATATCAAACTGAAAGCAACAAATGAACAAGACAAGCAAATAAAAACTCATAGACACAGACAAAAGTCTAGTGGTTACCAGAGGGTAAGAGGGGAGGCAGGTGGTAGAAGAGGGTAAAGGGGATTAAATATATGGTGATAGAAGAACTGACCCTGGGTGGTGAGCACACAATGCAATATGTAGATGATGTATTACAGGATTACACAATCAAAATCTATATAATCTTACTAATCAATGTCACCTCAATAACTATAATAAAAAGAAAAGAAAAATAGAGAGGGAATTAATAGGGCTGGTTTTGGGAAGGAGTTGGAGGTTAGTTCTAGCTGGCATTTTCACTAAATAGCTGCAAGATCCTGGGCCAGTTTCTTAATCTCTCTAAGTCTGTTCATTTATTCTGAAAAAAAGAATAGCAATACCCGTTTTAAAATTATTGTGAGAATTAAACAGTAATAGTTAACCTTTCCATAGCACTTATCACGTGAAAGGCCCTTCTGCATCTTACATACAGAAGCTTCCTTATTTTTAACAATTACTCTATAAAGTAGATGCTTTTATTATTCCTAGTTTACAGATGGTGAGACAGAGGCTCAGAGAGGTTAATTTATTTGCTCAAGGTCACAGAGTTTGTAAGTGTCACATTCAAGTTTCAAACCTATTTAGTCTGGCTACAGAAAATGTGCTTTAATAAGTAATTTATAATGTCTCATATTAAATACTAGGCACTTTGCATAATTATTATCATCATGCTCTGTAGGCACACAGTAGATGATAGCTATTATAATTATTTAACCCATCCAGTTTTTTAAAAAGTTTTTATAGAGTACATGTCTGTGCATACATCTTACTGAAGATGAGGATAGATTCAAGCAAAGTAAATGATAAACTTACCTTGGGTTGTTTAAAATTTAATTTTTATCATGAATCAGAACAGAATGACAAGATTATGTGTTGAAAGAGTTTAGGGGATGCCAATTTAACATATGTTGTCTGTGAGTGGAATTGTCTTTATTAAGAATTAATGAAGAAGGGATGCTGGGCTAGTTCAGCAGGTTGAGTGCACGCCTTGCAATCAAAAGGTCCAGGGTTTGATTCCTGGCCCTGGCCCGTGCAAACCCATATGATGAACTTCAGTGCATCTGGTAACTGCCAGGATAGCATGGCAGTGAAGGTTGTCACCTCCCATGCAGGAGGCCCCTGGTTTGGTTCCTGCCCCACATGGCCCTAAATCCACCTGGGTAGAATAAAACCATGTCACAACTAGTGATATACAACTGTGGAGACTGCACTGGGCCCTCCCCCCATCTCTCTCTCTTTCTCTCAACTTCTCACAAAACAATAAAATAAATCTTAAAAAAAAAGAATTTAGATAATTTCAACTCAAAAAGTGGGCATTCACATCTAAAACTTGATCACCAGGCACATAGGTATTAGTCTCAAGCCCAGGGAAAAGATTAGGGCCAAGAGATACAGATTTGGGTCAGTTTAACATATAGAATATAGGTGAAACCAAACAAAGTTGATATTAGATCATGATAGGGAGAGAAGCCTAGACAAACTTCAGAAAGGGAAACTGAGGAATGACAATCTAATAATGGCTGTGCAAGGATATAAAATCTCACAACTTCTGTGTGCCTCCCTCAGAGTCCTCACTTGTAAAAATTATTAGATTTTGGTTTCAGAATAGTTTAAGTATTTTCCCACATCTAACATTTACAGCTTTGCTCTGAATGAATGTGAACATTGGGAGAGCAGCTGAAAGCAGACTTCTCCTCTTAACCTCATTGGAGGGGGGTGGGGGGGGCGGAGGGGAGGGGAACCAAGCTTCATAGTTACTGCTTTGTTATTGTAAATAATTGTGAAGTAGCTTTATTTTTCACAAAAGACCTTTCAGATTGTTTCGATTGCTTTTTTTTAGCTACAGGATTTCAGCTTAAGAAAAGCTCTTGCAAATTTTACTATGTACAGAGAACTGCATGGGAGATTTTAGAGAGAAATCAAATGGTACCTTTAACACTCAAAAGGAATGTTAGCGGGTTAGAGGAGATAGTGTAATTATAGTAAGCTTCCTTTCACTTTGTGTTTTAATATTACGATTTACTTTTTCTTTGACTAATTCTGCTTTTCCTCACTTAATCTGGTAAAGCATAGAATTTTATTGAACTACTCATATTACAGTAGAATTACAGTATAAGGATGCAATACACAGAGGTTTTGGAAGACTAAAGGTGAAGAACCTTACAAAAATCTGCCAGTGAGGTCAGATAGAAACTCTGACCAAGGGATTGAGACAGAAAACAAATGATGAACTCCCCTTTATCACCAGCTGGCTAGCACCACCCAGAGAAAGCTTCGGGTGCATTTATGACTAGACTAACAAAGGAGTACTATGCATGCTATGGGTTCCCAGAATGTATGAAGTAGAGAAATAATCCACACCTGGAGGCAATATGAATGTATCCTAAAGATGAGCATTGGACTCAGAAAAAAATATTCACTGAGCTAAGAGTTCTTCTCTAGCTTTATTCAAACTTTGGTGCACACAATGCAGATATCTAAGAGACTGAACACAGAAGCAAGCACACCTAAACTTTGCATGCAGACTGGGGAAAAGGATTAAGACTTCAGTGAAATTAGGTGAAATATTTGAGCTTTATGGATTGATTCCCTGAGAAGTTATCAATGTCTGTGAGTTTACATAGTTAAAGTAAATTTAATATAGAATAATTCTCTATTAACTTTCATAATTATTTTTAATAAATGATCTGCCCCATATTAAAAAAAAAAAAAGCAGACATGCTGGGAATCATAGGAGTGGTGCGGGGGTGGTAATGTTCCATAAAACTTCCTACCTGCACAGACCTATGTACAATTGACCCTTGAACAACATGGCTTTGAACTGCGTAGGTCCACTGATGGGTTTTTGACAATAAATACCTCTACACTTTTCAGTTGGCAGCTGGGAATCCACAGGTGCAGAGCGCTGACTGCATGCATTGATCTAGGCCATTTTAAAGAACTTGAGCATCTGACAATTTTGGTATCCATGGGGGTCCTAAAACCAATCCCCCTCAGATAACAAGGGACAACTTAAGTTTTGGGGAAGCCAAATTATATGTGAAGTTTCAACTACACAGGGGCTGGGTACCCCTAACCTTCCTGTTTTCCAAAGGTCAACTCTATTACTTTCTGGTAGTGATATGGCAATTTGGATATTAAAAAAAAGAGTGCTAAGATAAACAATGGAAGAAATAGATTTTTGAATTGTTCACATAATCAAAACTTTTTAACATTTTAGTTATAGTCCTTAGTGGAAGGCAGACATTTTAAGTTAGGAAAGATTTAGATGTAATATTTTGAATAAATAAATAAAATCTATCTATTGAGTGCTTGCTATGTGTCAGGCACAGGGCATTGTTGATAACAAGTTGCAGATGACCCCTGCCTTCATGAAGTTATCAGACCAGTGAGAAATGCCAACTCTAATAGCAAAGGTCTAGAATCAGTGCCCTTATCACTGCTTATGGCCCTTATCACAACTTGTGTCCTCCTGCATAGTAATTGCCTGTCTGTATGTCTGCTTACATGTAACTTTTGACCATGCAGCTCTTTTACAAAAAAAGGGGTGGGGGGAGCCAGGATGGCTTAGTGAGTTAAGTTCTCTCTCTGAAGCCCTGGGGACCAAGGGTTGAGTCCTAGCCCGGCCCGTGAGGACCCATATGCTGAACTGGGGTATGAGTCTCATACAGGAGACCCCCAGTTTGGTTCTTGCCCTCCTGGTTTGGCCCTTGGCTCAAGGGGGTGTGCCTCCCCCGTGGGAGGTTCCCAACCCAGTTCCTGCCCTGCATGGCCTTTGTCCACCTGTGTGGAATGAAACCATGTCAAAAGAAACTGTTGATGGGGGAAGCCGGGATGGCTCAGCAGGTTAAGCACTCGCTTTGCAGCCCTGGGGACCAAGGATCAAATCCCGGCCCCATCCCATGAGGACCCATATGCTGAACTGGGGTGTGCTTCCCATGTGGGAGGCCTCCAGCCCAATTCTTGCCCTGCGTGGCCCCCACCCACCAGCGTGGAACAAACTATGTTGAAAAATCAATGATGTTCAACTATGGAGACTGCTCTGGGCCCTCCCCTTTTTCTCTGGCTCTCTCTCTGTCAAAAACAATAAAATAAATCTTAAAAAATAAAAAAAAAGAGGCTCATAGAAGCTAAAGGTTTTCCTAGAAATCAGGTGTTTTTATTATATGAGACCAAGCTAAAATTTAGGTTAGTGTTTGTTCTCCACTTCAGACAAAACAGTTCAACATGAAATTAATTTAGAAGACTATCAAACCTAAGACTTACAGTGTACACTGCTGTCAAAGTTATTTTATTCTGGAGGAGTTCCATGTGCTCTATGTTAGTACTTAGCATTTAAGAGTAAATTATGCATTTGGAAAGGCAAGGGCAAGAAGCTACGAGTGGGCAAAGGAAGCAACTCTGTCCAGTATGTTCCTTCCACTCCTTCTGTAAACACAACAGTTATTTGTTTGGACTAATTTTTTTCAAGAGATTGATGGCTCATTAAGGGGTTTGTTTGTGTGCAGTGGCATGGAAAGTTTTCACAGAATTCAACTTATGTATTTATCATTACAAAGTTAGCATTTTTTAAAACTTTCATAAAAAAATTGTATTCCATATAAATAAAATGTGGAAAAACAACCTGTAAAAAGATCCTCAATCTTTATAAATGTTCAGCACATTGTTTCTAATAGAATAGTGTCTGACACAGAGTAAGAGCTCATAAATATTTCTTTACAAATGTGTCAATGAATAAATGAATCTAAAAGATAATGACTCCATCATGTATGAAATCAAAAAATACCTTTTTGCTGTGTTTAGAGTTGAGACATAATGTAAGAATATTTTTTTCAGAAAGATTCCTACTTATCAAAAATTGATTACTGCTTTAAAATTATATTGTACTTAGAGTTCATGCTATGGGACCATCAGACTGAATAAACTAACTTTTATTACTTCATTTCTAAAACTTCCTACAGTGATACACAAGGATACCTTATAATGGCTACATTTCAAATAAAGTAATAATGAAGTCCCCGAATAGAACAAAGGAGTCTCCAACTTAATTTTTATTAGACTGTGATTTTAATATTTAAATCCATGACATGACTAACTAACATTTGATTTCCTAAAAATTAAAATAAGAGAAATTTAAGCTTTATATTTGAAAGATTTATTAAGAAACAAAATTAAGAAAAGAAACTAATATATATATATTTTTTAAATCTGTTCTTATTCCACTCCTAAACTTCACAAACAGTGAAGACGAACAATGCTTTTCTATTTGAGTACACTCTGGAGTCCTTGGTGAATGTAGCCAAGCTGTCTGCTATGTCCCCTCTGCAATGCTTGCCAATTTTCTGTCATTTCCTCCTTCAGATGATAGGGTTAGTGTGACAAAGTTCTCTGAGTGTATTTCAAAACATCTTAAACTATTATCGTTGTACCATCAAGCAACTATTTAAAAGTGTTATTTATTCCTCACAAGGCTAAAGTTGTCAGAAGATACAAAACAGAATTCACCTACACTTCTCCATAAAGAAATGGCTAGAAAGCTCATGGTGGAAGAAAGAGCATATTAATTAGCCTTTGTGAAAGAAAAAAGTTTCCAGTGGCTGAGCCAATTTCTGTACTTTGACATACAAAATAGTAAAACTAATTATTTGCTAAATCGTATTTCTTTTTAGATTCTCTATGCACTCACATTAGTTTTAGACCAATTCCTTTTTCTGATGAATTATTCATTTTGAGTTGAGACAATTACTCTGGATTAGGTATCCAGTAACCTGATGTGGAACCAGCCATTCCTCTTCTAGTGCTTCCCCTCTTCTCATTCCAGATCATTCCTTTTAGGTTGTAGTCAAGTGGTGACACACTTTACAGTTTTCATCCGAAAAGCAATCAAAAGCATACAAAAGTAACCAATAAAAAATGTTTCCTTTTTTATTCGTTTTAAAGCCTTTTTTATTCGTTCCTAAATTTTGTGAATTTTTAAAAATAATTTTATGATGAAACAGCTTATAAATACTAAGAATATTAAATTTCTTAATTAATAATCTTAATCAGCAATTTGTGGCTAAAGCAAAATTAGCCATGGTCACATTAACAGCAATATATTATTATGTATTTTTTCCTTCTAAGAAAAATATATTCTTGTGTTTAATTGGCCCACTGCAGTCTTACAGGGTCGTTGCCACTGATTTGTTAGCATTTTAAAGCCTTTGTTTTCTTTTTTTGCCTAACAATCTTTTTTGTGAATTCAGGAGCTTACCTTTTTCCCAGGTGAAATTTGTTTTTTTTATCCTCTGGTGTTTGCTTTCTTTCTTAAACTCTCAGAATATTTCACTGCAAAGTTGTCATTGTCCCTTACAAAAGGATCTGATTCCAAATAATTAGGGTGTGTTTATACATCATTTGAAAATATTTCCCCTTTCCGCTTGTCAAGATTATAGAAGTCTCATATATTGCCTAACAAATCCCACTTTTATTATTTAGGCAGGTATACCCAAGAACAAGACAACTTGCCTATTTTTCTTCATCTGATCCAGAACACACCTGAGTTCTGAATGTTTCTCACAGGAAGTGAACAAGTTAGCACATTTATAAGTATCAGCCCAGGATGCTTACCCCATGATTCAGCATAGCCCTAAGCAACCATTTTCCAAAGAATAAAAGGAAGTGATTTTTTTTTTTTAAGGTAAATAAGCCTATCCATTCATTCCCAGGCCTGGTGGAATAGCTGAAAGATCAGTGGAAACTGTGTTTTTTGTATTAACATTTAATTTTGTCTCTAAATAACTATCTCTTTATGTTTCCTTTCTGCATAATTCATTACTCTATCATTCTTTGCAATCTTTCCTGGTCTTATATAGCCATATCACGAAACACAGCATGTGATAAAAATTCTGCTATGCAGCAAAATTCTCTCCCTTCAAAATAATATATCTGGTGTCTGTAGTCAATACAATTTCTATGTTCACTAATAATCAGTTAAGTTAATGTATGAAAATATTAGTTTCTTCATTCCTTCTAGAATTCAATTTGTTATAAGGACTGGTTTTTTAAAAATTATTTCTTAAATATACTTGTCAATCTTTACAAGAGGCCCAAAAACATTTTTAAAGTCTCATGAACAAAGGTGTTTCAACTTCTAGTCTCATTGAAAAAATGTTTCTCCAGTATGGAAGAGAAAAATCAAATTGGTCAGATTTTTAGAGTATCATTTTAAAAGAGTAATATTAAAAAATAAAAAAAACTATTAAGAAGGTAAGCACACATTTAAATAAAATATAAAATCAGTCTAGATTAGTACATGTCAGACCAAATTAGGGAACCTAAAGAAATAAAAAACTCCACTACAACTATATTTTTTGAAATAATTAGAAGTGTAAGTTTTCTGATACTTCTAAATAAAAGGTATAGAAATGTGTGAAAGAAAATTTCATAGGATAAATTTAGAGATTAGAAGAAATGTACAATTTAAATGTTAAATGTCATTTCTTCTTCATCAACTTAATTGAAAGCTCACAGATCTGTTAAAAGACAATTATTATGCCAGAGAATATTTATCTTTCTAAAGATTTAAGACTAACAACTATTATTTACTATATTACAGCCCATCAACTACAAAGATATTGATAGTTTCATGCCTTAACCAAAATAATATGCTCACCAATTTCTAGAGGATTTTGCTTGTCCAGATGTAGGTTCTTAAGAGTGGCTTCAGAGAAACTGTTGTAGGAGGAGATGCAAAAAATAAACACATGAGTTCCACAGCACAGCAGCTGAGAACTCAGAAGTGAGGCACAGGGTCTTGACCGTTCATGTGTCTTTAAGGTTATCCTGCCATCTGAAAGCCATTGACATCCTGAGACTTCCAGCACTTCGGACGCCTGCTTCAACAAGATAAATATAGATCCCTGACACCTGAGCCAGATGAAATTAAAGTTAACTTAAATAATCTCACTGATTTTGCGCCTTAGTTGAGAAAAATAAAACCCCTAATCCTTTTTCTGATAAAACCTGTTATGGCCCTTAACAGACAGCTGCTGTGCTTATGAAACATGGGAATTCAAATAATCATTAATAATCAATTTTCTTGTCCTCATGATTACCATGTGTTGTGATAATATTGAGACAAGCTTAAATTTTATTTTCTTTACTAGGTATGGAGGAAAAATAACAGTGAATATTAAGTATTATATATGCAACAAACTTGTTTTAGTAACTTTTGTGGGTAAGTCCTTGAAATGTGAACATCTATTTGCTAAACTCTCTTGTGTAATATGCTTTTTCCTATAAGGTTTCAGTGGCAATGGTCCTTTTTTGCTTGTCTCAATTAGTGTGGCAGAAAGTGTAACACATTGCCAGGGTGCTACGGTTCAAGTTAATCTTTTGGTATAGTTGTATGATGTACTTGACTTCGGTTGATTTTGCTTAGCATTGTTGGTAAACATATGACTGAGGCTCTACCCTCAGCTTGAGCAGATCCTATGATTAAAGTTATTACACTGAAGATATAATGGCAAGCTTTCTAAAAATAAATCATTTCTGAGATTCACATATTAAGAGTCTCTAATTATGTTTTAGAACAAAGTGCACAGAGGAACTAGAAAAGTCATACTGCTGTCCTGAGATTTTGAGATATTAAATAGTTACAGTTAATGCTCTATTTTACAGAATGCAATTCAGTTAATATCTTTTACAGCAGAGATGTCCAATAGTTTGGCTTCCCTGGGCCACATTGGAATAAGAAGAATTGTCTTGGGCCACACATAAAATATACTAACATTAACAATAGCTGATGAGCTAAAAAAAAGTTGCAAAAATAATCTCATAATATTTTAAGAAAGTTTATGACTTTGTGTTGGGCCACATTCAAAGCTGTCCTGCTGCATGCAGCCTGTGGGCCATGGGTTGGATAAGCTTGTTTTATAAAATGAGTGATTTTAGGATTACTATTCTTTTCTTTTTATTTTTTTTAAAGTTTGTTTTTATTGTTTTTGACAGAGAGAGAGAGAGAGAGAGAGAGAGAGAGAGAGAGAGAGAGAGAGAGAGAGAGAGAGAAAGAAGGGGGAAGACCCAGAGCAGTCTCTATAGCTGTATGTCATCAGTTTTCAATATATTTTCATTTCACAGAGGTGAGAGGAGAAGGGGTGCATAGGGCAGGAACCAGGCCAAGGCCTTCTGCATGGGAGGCACACCCCACAAGAACCAAACTGGGGGCCACACCCCAGTTTAGCATATGAGTCTTCACGGGCTGGGGTTGAAATTCAGTTCTTGGACCTTGAGGTTACAAAGAGAGCACTTAAGTCACCAAGCCATCTCCGCATCACCGGGTTACCATTTTCTAAGAAACTGATGTGTAAATGGTAGTACCTACCATTTCAGAAAAGAGAATGACCTTTTTTTTGTTTGTTTTTAATTACTAAAATGATATTTTAATAACAGGTCCCATGTATTGAGCACTCTCTATGTTCGTGGTACTTCTCTAGATAGATACCATATACGAGGCCTGACAATTGAGTTCAGGAACTTGCCACCAAGTGCTTGCATTGGCAGTACTGTGCAAACAACTTGGTAAGGCTTTATAACATTGGTATATCAGTGTCTCACGGCTGTGTTAATGTCGAAGTGTGGCAGTATCTTGTTGAGTAGTGTTTATTATTGTTGTTGCATGTTCTTGTGTGTCATCATGAGAATATTTGGAGCTTGAATTAAAGCAACAAACAAACATGACATTTTTTGTTAAATTTGGCAAGAGTGAAAATAAAATTAGGGTACATGTTAATCCAAATTTATGGGGTTGCTGCCATGAAGAAATGTCAGTGTACAAATTAATGAAAAGTTTTTCTGAGGGTAGAGAGGTTAGGGTGGTCAGTAACAAGCAGAACTGATGAAAACATTGTTGAATTGTGTGTAACATCATTGAATGACCATGAGAAGCATAGCAAACCAAGTAAACATGGATAGAGAAACTGTTAGAAAAATCTTCACTGAAAATCTTGGCATGAGAAAGGTGTGTACAAAAATGGTATTGAAGGAGCTCCGTAATCAACAAAAGCAAAGGAGAGTTGAAGTTTGCCAAGCCATTTCGAACAGACAAGACTATGCTTTGGGCTATGTTATCACTGGTGGTGTAACATGTGTGCCAATAAAGCCTGAAACGAAGCTTCGAAGTGCACAGTGGAAGTCAGCCAATTCTTCATGACCAAAAGAGTTCCATCAGTCTAAATCAAGAGTCAAAATGATGTTGCTTACCTTTTTTGATACCAGAGGGAGTGTTCATTATAAATTTGTACTGACTGAACACACAGTCAATCAAGTTGGCTATTCAGAAGTGCAGAAAAGGCTGCATGAAAAGTTGAACTTTGTGCCAACAACTCATGGCTCTTGCACCACAATGCACCAGCTCACATGGCACTGTCTGTGATGGAGTTTTTAGCCATGAAACAAATGCTGTATTGGAACACTCTCTCTACACACCTGATCTGGCCCCCAATGGCTTTTTATCTTTACATTAAGATCAAGAAAATAATGAAAGGAAGACATTTTGATGACATTCAAGACATCAAGAGTAATGCAAAGATGGATCTTGTGGCCATTCCAGAAAGAGTTCCAAAATTGCTATGAAGGGTGTACTAGGTGCTGGAATCAGTGCATTACTTCTGAACATGACTGTAGTGATATTCAGTGATAAAGTATGTAGCACTTTTTCTAGGATGAGTTTGCGAACTTAATTATGAGACCTTATTCTCTTATCTTAACCCAAAATATTAATTTAAATCAAGTTAATATTTTTAGGTTCAATTTTACAGAAAATAAAACTGAAACTAAAAGTTTAAATATTAACAATGGACATATGGCTAATAAGTGGTTCATATAAGAGTCTTATAAGAGTCTCACCCCACACAATTTTGACAGAAAGCATGTTTTATTTGTTTTGTTTTTTGTTTTTGCACCCTACAATATAGTTACATGATAAAAATAAGTTTCACCCATGCTTTATCTGTATATAGCAGACAACCATCCTGTGAGTAAGTACAAGGCTATGTTAATTTTTTTGAAATAAAATTAGGGAAACCAAAGAAATGGTCCCTACAGAGTATTGTGATGATACCAGAAAATTCACAGAAAGATTGTGTCCCCAACATAAGAAAAAGTTAGAATATGGTAGAACTCTAGCCAGTTTTACTTCTCAACTGTTGACTTTACATTTTTCAACTTATGCTTCCAGAACTCAGAGGACCAGTTCTGATGGTCATCTATCTATTACATCTATCACATGGGGCAGTCAGAGGCTGGATAAGTGTCATATAGGAGGGATATCCATGGCCCAAGGAGTCAGTGTGTGAAGTTGGGTGGTCAATACCAGAGAAATCTTCGCATGGGAAGAAAGGCTAAATTCTAAACTATCGCAGATTGTGACCCTTTTGATTATGGGGGGGAAAAAAGTGTTGTTTGCAGATGTAAAATTGTCTTCTATTATTTGAACTATAAATTTCTTAAAATATCCGATCAAAGAAGGGACAAGGCACTAAAAATTTAGTGAACACAGGATCACATATATTTTCTATGGATCATAATAAATATTGTAGTATGTCTCCAACATTCTAAATACCATCATCTTCAAATATGGACTATGTTCTATAAATAAAAATATAATTGAAAATCCTGAATTTCCTTTTCATGAATTGTATGTTCATTGTTTTCAAATTATCCATTCACTGCTGCACATCTTATAAGGGTTATGTGGTAAGGGAGAGGGAAGAATAGTGATAGATGGAGCTAAACAAAGATTACAGCTCTGGGGTGACTAACTAGGACAAGAGCTCTGACCCTCTTCATCCAGAGAATAACCAAAAAATTTCTTGTGAATTTATCTTTAAAAATTAAACATTTCATCCCACAAAATAAACCCAGAACTTTTTTCCACCAAGTTGGTTGCTTGTCAAGTATTTGTGAACCTAAAGTTTTTAACTCAACACAATTGAAAGCTTGTCTGTTTTTTTTTGCTTGAGAGTGGCATAACTTTAAGGTATTTAAGTTAAATTAATAATCTTGCTGTTAATAGCCGCTGTTGCCAGCTGTTAATGGGATATCCCTTGTAAGATATTATTGTAGAATTTCCCCCTTCTATGAAAATGTTTTCTCAGAAGAAGTGATTAAATTTACATATTCAAAGCATCATTAATACAGTGACTGTAGCAGCACTCATAATTTCTCTCCTTCCTCACACTTAACAAAATCCTGTTTTTATACTTTCAGGGTGCTAAACCTCTTTCAGATATCTTCTTTCTCCATTCAATCAGTATCATCCAGTGTACTTTATCTAGTATTAACAGCACAGACTTCATCAAGTACATCATGCTAAATATGTTTAAGACTTTAATGTAATGCTTTAACAATTTTCCCTTTAGGGAAATTCCTATTTTAAATCAGAGATTTGCCTCTTATTTTATATTCCTGTCCACTGTGTAAGAGCAAAAGGTATATTGTCCTTGAATCTCTGGCTTTGTAACATAACATAACAAGGGAAGGAGTAGTTTGTGTCTTTGTCAGAAAATTTGGCATAAACCCCTGTACACACTTGAAAACAATGACAATATTCAACAAGATATTTAAACACTTTAACCTGCTCACTTGTTTTTGGAAAAACGCCCTTAGACTATTATCAGTTTACATAAAGGGTATTCAGGATCTGAAAGACATTTTGAAGTTAATTTTGTAACTGAGTCTAACTAATTTAAGAAGTTTATTTGTCTCTTTACTGTACCGTGCTAGCATGTAATGAATAATTTCACTCAAAAACATTCTTTGTAAGTAGCATCTTTCTGCTAGAGAGTTGTGACAAAGCTTAATTATCTTCTCTGCTAACTTGCTCTCCTCAAATTTATACATATATAAAATGCCTTTATACTTATCATCAGCTTAAGGTTTAGATGCCATTTCCTCTCAAAACTGACTTTTAGAAATAGTACTGGCTATATATTTATTATTCAAAAGTAATGAGGATTGATAGAAATTTATACTATTGAAAATAATTGAGGAATTGAGTGCTTCCCTTGCAAATGCGAGGTCTGGGAATCAAGTTCTAGCCACAGCCTGTTCAAACCCATATGTTGAACTGCAGTGCGACTGGTAACTGTGGAGCCCAGTGGCAAAGATTCTCGCCTCCCATGTGGGAGGTCCCAAGTTTTATTCCTGCCCCACATAGTCCCACATTTATTTGTGTGGAGTGAAACTCTATCACAACTAATGATGTACAACTATGGAGACTGCTCTGAACCCTCCCCCTTCTCTCTTTCTCTTTCTCTCACCTTCTCTCAAATGATAGAAGAAGAAGAGGAAAGAGGAGGAGGAGGAGAAAGAGGAGGAAATAATCTTGTAGAGTGGTGCTATTTTTTTAAATATTTATTTTATTGTTTGAGAGAAGGTGAGAGAAAAGAGAGAAATTATATATATATATATATATATATATATATATATATATATATATATATATAGAGAGAGAGAGAGAGAGAGAGAGAGAGAGAGAGAGAGATAAAGGGAGAGAGCCAAGAGCTGTCTCCCTTCTTTCCTTGTGTTTCTTCTGTGTACCTGTAAAACCTCTCGACCGTTCTAGGAAGAGGGAAGGTAGTCTTTGAGACAATAGTTTGCTATCTTCAAGGAATGTTGACATTTTGAATAAGCTTACTTTTCTTTTTACCAACCCTGTCTCTCAATCACTGGATCACAAAGGCAAGCAGTCAAATATGAGTTTGGTAACATGAATATACATATATATATATTATAGAGGGAAACATATATTAAGAAAGCTTCTCTAATCTCTCAGCTTACCTCATCACAGTGTTTCATTCCTTCACAATCTATCCCAGTTTATTATATATATATATATATATATATATATATATATATATATATTTGTGTATGTCTAAATGTATATGCATGTGTATGCATGTAAGTATATGCATACACACATATCATACACATAAATATCTAAAAATTAGTAAGTTTTAAGTTGCAAAGAATAGGAAAGCGTTCAACACTAAGAAACCAGAAACTGTAAGGAGCCTGCCACAGGTAGGAGGAAGCATTGTAGACTCAAGTAACTGAAAGCCAATAGCAGAAGACCAATGTGGCTGGATGAGAGAGGACAGGGTAAAGTAATATGAGTTGATGCAGAATAATTAGGGAAGAGGCAGGTGTCATAGGAATTTGTAGGGATTTATCTTTGTAAGCATTTTAATTCAGAGAGATACATGATTAGATCTGATTTATGTGTAAAAATCAAATTCTCTGACAGCAATATGCCTAATGTGTTGAAGAAAGGTAAAAATGGATGTAGGGATGTAGGTGAGACAACTATTGTGATTTTAATTTTAATTGTAGCTAGGCCTAAAATGAATGAAGAAAAAAATATATATATAGATTTAAGAAATATTTAAAAGGCAAAATAAACATATTTGGTGGTGGTGTATGAGGAAAGAGGTAGAAGAATAATTGAGGATGTCTTTAAATTGAAGCTATCCTAAGTTCTACACCCTGACATGAACATTTATTTTTCAGATAGCACCTAAGAATGAATCTAGCTCAGTAAGTACCAAAGAGCTGGTGATAAAACAACATTTTTTTTTTAATGAAAGATTGTATAAATGAATGAGTGTGTGAGTAGAATTGAGTACAATGTGAATAGGACTGAACAGTTATGTTGCCAGGTCAATATATCTTTTTTGGTTGGGTTACCAGAGGTAGCTTTCAGAAACCTATGGCAGAGAGAGTCACACAACACACTGAGCGACACCTTAGAGACTGAAAGTCCAGGAAAATAGTTAATTCTCACAAAGGACCACAGGAAACTGAATGAATCCAATACTAAAAGAAATAAAAAATGTTTAATTGACTCAGAGAAATTGTGCAAGAGTCTTGCATGAATCTGGCTATGTGTACAGAGTTTGTAATCTAATGGAAACTTGAATCCCCCTGGACCGAGAGCAAATAATATCCACAGGACATAAAGTCCTTCTAGCACAACAAAACAATAGGCCGGTAGCCAATTACAGTAGCAACTAAGCAGATGTGCCACTGGTTTTTAAATCAGACAAAGAGCCTTGGTTTGTTATAATTATTATTTCTATGCTGTAGCATTTTCTGTTTATAAAATTTTGTTTTGTTCTTATCACATAACAATCAGCTAATAATCAGACAATTCTTATGTACTTTTGGGGGGAACAATTATACAAACTGGTGTCCAGTGCACTATAGCTCGGTGTTCTTTTCTTCAAAAAAATTGGGAAGATTGAATAGTACAAATCTGAGCTAAATCAAAAGGTTCTAACAAAGCTCTAGAATTAAAACCTTCTACCCTTAGATTGTACTTGATATGTGTGTCCTCTGTTTCTGCATGTATTTGTCCACGTAAAGATCGCACCCCCACCTTCTTGGTTATTCTTTCTCCATCCAGTTTTGGGTTTCCCTTGCTCTATCTGCATTCTAAGTGTAGGATCCTACTAAGGCCTAGTTTTATTCTTTCTCTTCTCTTCCTATATCTTCTCTTCCATGGTGATATATACTCTATGAGTACAATTTAGCACTTCTGCATGGTTAATCTTAAAAACTATTTTTTACCCCTAAATTATATTCTAATAGTAAGTTTAATCAGCATTTTAAAGAAATCTTTATTCACTAGTAAAACTATACTAGTGCCTGTACTATCTCACTTATTTTTTCAAAACTCTGGAGATAAAACTATTATTTACTATGTTATTAGTTTAAATGGAGGTTTAGTAAAGTTAAGTAACTTACTTCACTGTTACAATGCTCCAAATAGCCAGATTTAGACGTATATCTCTATAGCTCTAGGTCTTGAGCTTTTAGACCATGATGTGACTAATACCACTGTGATATAATCGCACATCAACCTTTAATGAGGACATCTCTGCTGAGCTGCTTTAAACACGTATCTCCCTTTTCCTATCTCTAGGTATATACTGTATTCTCAGTCTCTGTAATATTATACCACCATACTGCCTATTAACCGGCTTAAAACTTTTCTCCATATGCTCAATTATTTTTCAATTTTGAACAACTCTACCTCATTATATATTTTGCATTTGTCTCCTGGTTTTCATTTTCACTGACTCTACTACCTCAGTCAGGTTTCAATCACCATCTACCTTCACCATTACCATAGTATCCTAATCAATTTTTCTGTATGCAGAACTAACACCCTCTCATTTATCTTTTTCACTACTTTCAGATAAATTTTCCTAAAATGCAAATTATATTTTGTGTTATTTCATTAAAAATAAAAATTAATAGTACACAGGGCCTAGAATATGGACTTTAAGCTCTTTAAGCCATTATTGACCTATCATTTCTATTCCTGCATTAAGTTTTTGTTTTTATTTTTTCATGAAATGCTCCCTGCATTGTCACCTCACATTTCCCACTGCTTCAAATATCTCTGTCTATAATTTTTTTAGAATGTTCAGGTCTTCTGGTCCAAGATTGTGGTGTAGAAAGACACTGAACTCATCTCTTTGCATAAGCACATATAATCTGTGCCTATAGACTGAACAATTCTATCAGAAAAAGAACTGAGGGCTGACTAAACTGCTTCTGCACAACCAATGAGAGAGAGACACACACACACACAAAGAAATTAGTAGGAGAGAGGATGACAGAGTACCATGAAAACCTCTCCCCCAAATCACTGACCTTCAGTAGAATGCAATCATGGAAGGACCTGGGAGTTTATTCACCAACACTAGAGCACAGTGAAAAAACAGTGGTTTAAAGGGTATCAAAACTATAGAGGGGAAGCTGGGATGGCTCAGCAGGTTGAGAGCTCATATAGCAGCGCCGGACCCCGGGCATTGAATACTGGTCCTGGCCCATCTGGACTCATATGCTGAACTGGGGTGTGCCCCCAGTTCAGTTCTTGCTGGGTCCTGTGAGGGAGGCTCCCGGCCCAGTTCCTGCCCTGCACAGCCCCATGCCCACCTGTGGAATGAAACTATATGGAGAACTAATGCTGTCAACTATGGAGACTGCTGTGGGCCCTCCCACTTCTCTCTGTCTCTCTCTGTCTGTCTCTCTCTCTGTCAAAAACAATAAAAATAAGTCTTTTTTCTTTTTTCTTTTTTTTGAGATTTCATTGATTTTTGACAGAGAGAAACAGAGACAGAGAGAGACAGAGAGAAGTGGGAGGGCCCAGAGCAGTCTCCATAGTTGACATTAGTTTTCCATATAGTTTCATTCCACAGGTGGGCACAGGGCTGCGCAGGGCAGGAACTGGGTCGGGAGCCTTCCACATAGGCCTGGCAAGAACTGAACTGGGGGCACACCCCAGTTCAGCATGTGGGTCCGCATGGGCTGGGACTGGGATTCAATCCTTGGTCCCTGGGGCTTCAAAGTGAGTGCTTAACTCGCTGAGCCATCCCAGCTTCCCAAAAAATAAATCTTTAAAACTATAGAGAAGTAAACCTATTTACTAATGCATTTACTAACCCTAAAGCACATATCAAATGAAAGGGGAACTACAAGAATATTCTCTGGTGTTGGAGGCACTGAAGCACGCCATTTGATGTGCTCCTCCACCTCTATATCATACAGACAGGAGCACAACCCAGGCACTGTAGCTGCTCAGCCAAGGCTGTCAGAATGTGCACCAAGCCCCAAGCCCACACCACTCCCCAAGCCTATACCACCTTGTAGCTTGACCCTGGGACTCCCTAATACCCACACTCACTCCCAACTATAGCTCTAGGCCCCAGTCAGTTCACACCCACTCCAGCTTTGAGTCCAAGCTCTGGGCCCTTATGTGTCTTGTTTCTTAGATTTCCCACAAACCCCACTTCAGCTTCAGCTCTAATTGGCCTCCAAGGTGACCCTACTGTGACAAGTGCCCAAGACTCCCTTTGACTTCACACAGACTTCAGTTTCAGATCCAGCTGGCTGCCAAAGACGTGTGACACACACAATCTGCAAAGGGGAAGCTTCTACACAAGACCACTACTTATAAGACCCAGAGAGGTTACTGCTCTACCTAATTCATAGAGACAAGCACAGAGAGACAGTCAAAATTGGAGACAGAGAAATATATTTCAAACAAAAGAGTAAGACAAAGAACAGAAAAATAACTCAATAAAATAGACAAGCAATCTACTAGATAAAAAGTTAAAACCATAGTTATAAGGATGCTCAGTGAACTCATGAAAAGAATAGATGAACTCAGTGAGAACATCAACAATGAGAAAACATAAAAGAGAACCAACCTTAACTGATGAATAAAATAACTGAAATGAAAAATATATTAGAGAGAAAGAGATAGAAAATCTACTTTTAAAAAAATCACTGAAATAACCTAGTGATGAAAACAGACATCCAATTCCAAGAAGCACAGAGAGTGCCATCTAGATCAGGGGTGTCAAACTCAATTAAAACACAGGCCATTTGGTGCAACAGGCAAGATTCACGCGGGCCACATCACATTTACAAACGTCGCCGGAACTGAGTCAGAGCATTTATACACGCTCACAGGTCCCCAGGAAAGGCACTGGACCACGTGTATACTCATCTTCAGTAGTTAAAGGGTTAACGAGGGAATTGTGTGTACGGTATTGCCTCGATCTCCCCTAAGCGCTTTTTTCTTCATAACAATTTTTTCTATTTTCATTTTATTTCAGAGCATCGTGGGTCACAAAATATTACCTCAGGCCACCATTTTGACACCCTGATCTAGATGAACTGAAAGAGGTCCACATCATAAAACATCACAATTAAAATGTCGATGATAAAGAGAGAATCTTAAAAGCAGCAAGAGAAAAGCAGCTAATTCCATACAGTCTTCTATAAGACTATAGGCTGATATTGCAGGCCAGAAGGGAATGGTATGATAAATTCAAAATGATAAGAGGAAAAATCTACAACCAAAAACTATGCTACCCAGAAATTTCATTCAGAATTGAAGAATAGTTTTCTCCTCAAATTAAAAAAGTTGATCACCACTAAAATGGCATTAAAATATATGTTAATGGGATTTCTTTAAGTGGAATATAAAAATCCAAATCTAGGGGAAGCCGGAATGGCTCAGTGGGTTAAGCGCTCACTTTGTAGCGCTGGGGACTGAGGATCGAATCCCAGCCCCATCCCGAGCGGAACCATATGCTGAACTGGGAGCTCCCCCAGTTCAGTTCTCTCTCTGTCTCTGTAT
>PVKE010015677.1:0-33095 GCA_004027555.1 Craseonycteris thonglongyai
TTGATGGATGGATAGGTAGATGGATGTATGGATGTATAAATGTTAATAAACTATAAAGCAACTATTGAGTAACTTCAAAGCTCTAGGTACAAAGGAGTCTCTCTCCCCACCCCACCCCACACACCCCCGCCCCTCCAGGCTGATGGAGTCAGAGTGCTGAGAGAATTGATTATAAGGGAAAGATTACGTGGCATATGATAATTAAAAAAATATTTCTTAGAATGGGTGGACTTTAAGCTGGCTCTTACAAAAATAGAAATTAAACAGGTAAAATTTAAGCTGGGTCTTGAAAAAAAACCCAGAAATTAAATAGAGAAAATTTAGAAAAGCATTTCAGACAAAATATATAAAAGGATACAGTATTGTGAAGGGCAGAGGCCATATTGACTGTCAGAAGGATTATGCAGGTTCGAGAGAGAGTATGAGGGCTTTCCGTTGATCTGGCTTATGTAAGAAACTGGTGTAATGATGTCAGTGTTGAAGACTTGATACATACATATTATATTTAATTTCTGAAATCAGGGAAGAATGAACTATACTGAATTTGTTAGACAAGGAGAGAGTTGCGCCCTCAGTGCATCATAATTAATACACTACCAAATATCCCAAATGTGCTGAGAAGCACTTTTTGAGTTCTGCAGACTAGGTTCTGTTTGCTGGTAACTGAAATGTTGACACTATGAATATAATAGAATTGCTGTTTAAAAGACAGCAAAAGCAATACTGTACAACAGGGAAGAGCAGAAACTGAATATTGTCTAATAAATTGAATGTGCAAGAAAATGTAGAAAAGTGAAACATAATTTCCCAAAAGGAACTCATAGGAAACTAACAGTTCAAAGACACATATCATGAAATCTTAGATGGCCATAAATGATTACCTTCATTTTACATTTCACTTGAAGGGAGAGTATCTTGAATTACCTCCTAACGCTGTATCTGAGTCCTAGTTTACCAATAATTCATTAAAAACAAAAACAGAAACATTAATTAAATTACATTAACATCTCACAGGAAAGGTTTATTTGTTTTCTAAAGTGATGTCCTTTTAAAGTATTAATACCAAGCAGGATGTGGACAGAAATACAATTGAGAATAGGAATTATGCCTTATTGTACTTGGTATCATTAGTTCCTGGCACTTATCAAGCACAGACTGAATGTTTGCTGAATGAATAAATGAATAAATGAGTAGTACAAGGACAACTGGGATTTGAACAGAGCATAGGAAAAACTTAAAAGTTAATATAGACTGACTTATTAACCATCAGCTAAGTACAAAAAATCCTGGAATAAACCTATCTGTGAAATGTGGAGTCTCTTTAAATGCAATTATCAATAATTATAAAGAATAAGTCAAACGGTCTAGAAGGAACACAAATAAGAAAAATTCCTTCGGCAATTCAATCATTGATATATTCAAGATCACTATAATTCAAATAAGACAAGTTACATTTGGGATTTCCCTACTTTATTCATCACAGAAAGACCTGCTAACTGCCCATGACAAATATCCACTGCACATCCATTTCTATCTCGCAATTTAGATGAAGTCTTTGTACAAAATGAAAGCCACATAAAATATGCAGAGAACATCCTTATCCCTTCAGGCTCAGGATGAGTTGAGCATCTCTGAAAATATTATGCAAATGCAAAAATGTTTTCCATGGTATAGGCCATTTAGCTGGGGCTTTCAACACCTTGAGTCTTAGATGAATAGTTGAATCAGATTTATTTTCACTAGGTGCCGAGAAAGTGTGCAGCTATTTCTACCAAAGACATTCTGTACTTACCTCAATAACTGCTCAAATTTTCAACTTTAGTTATAAAAATAATACTACTAGAAATGTTCATATTGTTTTGGATATTAAATTAGACTCCACTGAAGAGCACACTGGGCTGCATTATAGCTAATCCATTAATTTTAGTTGTCTCCAAAATCAATCCTGGTGGCTATAGTCCAATTCATCATTTTATGATATGTATTGATTGAAAAAATTAGGCAGACATCATTTAATTTTTAATAGTAGGCAGAGTTACATGCTCACTTTTGGTCTATCTAAACTCTAAATATGACAATCTCCCCAGAAGAAATGACTTCTGGATTTATTTCACCATATTGTCTAATTGTCATTCAAGCTTACTAAAGGGTGCAGATAGGTCATTCTGCCACAGAAGCATGATATGGCAGGACATAGATAAGTCTCTTTTAAAGCTGGAGTACAATGTTCTCCATCTTAGCACACCACTGCCTCTTTGGTATAAGTTCATAAGCACCAATATTCCTCTTCCATTAGAGAGAGAGATTGAGTGGTTTATTTTTCCTATATCCCTTATTAACAGGCTGACCAGATGCATCATTTTAAATGGGACAGAAAACAATGGTACTGTCTCATTTTAAAGGATACAAATGGTCAGCTTACTGACATCTTGAATTTAGCCCAGTACTAGGCTGACCATATGTACCGTTTGATACATACAGTACTGTTGTCTTCTGTCCCTTTAAAAATGGGAATTCTGGTCAGCCTACCGAGAGCTAGAGAAAAAGTCACCACCTCAAGTCCCTCATACTTAACAGAGCCAATTGCATCCTCCATGGTGTCTACTGTGCCCCTAACTGAAGTGCAGATTTCTGAGCTGGGCAGCATTACGTAAATTTAGAATTCCCAAACTGAGGAGTCACAGATTGTTTTTTAATCATGCCAGAAAGAACTGTTATATTTTCTTTTTCTTTATTATTACAGTTTACTGGAGTGGCATTGGTCAGCAAAGTTACATACGTTCCAAGTATACAATTGTTCAATACATCATTTATGTGTTACATCATGAGCTCACCACCCAGAATCAGGTTTTTGTCTGTTTTAAGATAGTGGATTCTGCCTTTTTTTTTTTTGTCCCTTGGGTGCAACTGTTCTCAAATCAGAACTAATATCGTTCCTCAAATTGCTCTTATTAAGAGTACCTTTATTTATAAGATACAGAAGAATATCACTTTATTGTACGAAACTTCACTTGATCCCATTAGTGTGTAACAACTTACCTTATATTGTTAAAATACACTAATAATCTTCTAAAAAGAGAAATAATAAGTATTTTTCTTTTCCCCGTATAAAATTCCTTCTAGGGAGACAAATTTATTACAGATTACAATTCCTTTATCATATAGTGACAGTTTTTAAAGAAAATTACTTACTCTAAATTGCATCTAGTAAAGACTACTTAATACCATTAATCATTTGTTGCCAAGAATTATTTACTTAAAACTAGAATTCGCTGAAAGTGTCACATCATTTTTTATTTGTGCCACAAAAGGTAATTGTGTAATTAGTAACTGGTTTACAGAAGCATGCTTTTCACATACTGCTGATAACCCAGGTCTAAATTGCCCTTTCCATGCAGGATCCAAAGGCACTTTATAAATCATCGTATTTAAGTCTCTACTCACACCTGCTTACACCCACGCACAAACTACAAATAGGGTATATTTAAAGAGGCCGTTTAATTCCGAGATAACTACTGCAAAGTATTCTCCACTGGGGTGAAATAGAGGAAAGTTTTAACAGATGCTCAGGAACAACAGACACAAGTTGAGGTTAAAAAAAAAAAAAGAAAGGAAGAAAGAACATCATCTCCAATTAGAATGACAGGAGAGATTTAGCAGGGAGAAATGTAATTATTCATTTGAACTTTGGCCAGGACATCAGACCTAATACCCTTCACATTGTGGAACTTTTTCTAATGCTTTAAAAATCTCACCCACATTCGAATTTTACTTTAATATTTCATCCTAAACTAAATTTTCAGAGGATACAAGACACATATAAATGGTCTCCGTCACATCAATGCTATTGGTATAACCCAGGCTTGGCTAACCCATGGACCATGGGCTGCATGTGGCTCAGCTCTGAGTGAGGCCAACGCAAAATTGTAAACTTTCTTAAAACATTATGAGATTATTTTGTGATTTTTTTTTTAAAGCTCATCAGCTATTGTTAGTGTTAGTATATTTTATGTGTGGTCCAAGACAATTCTTCTTCTTCCAATGTGGTCCAGGAAAGCCATATTGTTGGACAATCCTGGTGTAATCTATGTCCCAATTGAACAAGCACATGTTTTCTGAGGATAAGAATGGGGTGGGGCAGAAAGACTGGACAGTGGATTAAAGAATTAAGCAAGAAAAGAGGCCTGGAATTACTGGATTGACACACAGGATAGACGTTGCAGACAAATGATTGATATTTAACTTAAAGTAATGAAATATCCTTTCATTTTTCAAGCCTGCATTTCATCCCTATTCCAAGCATTATTATAAATATAGCCTGCTAACAAGTTCATTATAAAAATAATAATGACATAGCTGGAAAGAACCTTAGGAACTATTCCTAGTTGCTGAAGGAGAAACTGAGGCCCAGAGAATGGAGACAAGGGACCAAGGTCACAAACAGTAGTAGATAACTCCACGATGCACACAGACACTTCTGTTTGGAAAATTAGCTGATTATGATCAAGGTCCTTATATACCTCAGATAATTCTAATCTTTGTTAAATGTTCCCAACTGCTTAGCTCTGTGTGGCAGGAGTCAGGGAGATTCTTGGGCATGTGTTTATATGGCTTAAGAGTAGCCACCTTTCCACTGTATTATTTGTAGAATCAAAAACTGTTCGCTGTTCTTTTGACTAGCAGATGATGGTGAGAACATGAAAGCACAAAACGACACGAGGAATAAATTGGAGAGAGACATTCATAATAACTATGATTAGAAGAATTGAGCACACTCTGTAGGAAAACGCACGCCTGCCAAATCCAATTCGACTTTTATTTCAAGCTCTTCTCCCACCTCCCGAACTATAAGACTCAGGGTCCTTAAACACTGACTTGGAATTAAAATGGATTGTTTGCAGCTGCTCACATGCAGGCTTATTGGGTAGGCCCCACCCAGTGTTTACATGTGGCTACCCTTCCCAGCCTCAGTTCTTGCCAGGCAAGGCCATTTGAGAAACAACAGGAACGCAAACTGAACAGAATGTATTTTATGAGTCAGCTTGATCCTCATCCACAGGCTGAGTGTTCATAGCGTTAAGCCATTAGCCTCACTGCCTGGTTTTTAAAGAACTTCCTATCTTTGGTTATTTCCCTAACAGTGGTAGCTGCAGGATTCAGGCCTTTCGGTTCTTCAATTTAATTTCTGCTAAGTTCCTTTTTCTTTCTGCCCATCTTCTATAAATTCTGTGATGCTTGAGTAGAACTTTAGAGCTGAATAGGAATAAAATACTACATTATATCTGATTGTAGCAGCTACTAGTTATTTTCAAAATCCTGTTTAGAAGCAGGTGGGAATGAAGTTGTTCTTGCGTCAGGCCAAGTGCAGTCAATGGGAGAGGCAGGGAGCTAAGGTGAAACTATGGCACGCACCTGGCACTGAGGTTCTCAGCAGATGCTGATTCACACAGGGGGAGAAGTGCCAGTCAGAATGTGCAGGAGGCTCCCTCTCTTCTAAGAATAAGAGCCCCGTCAGCCTGACTGGCACTTCACTTAGCAAAATTCCAGCAGCAGGTGAGGGTATAATTAGTACGTCTCTGGTTGAAAACAAACACTCCAATTAAAAAATGGGCAAAGGACCTGAACAGACATTTCTTCCATGAAGACATACAAATCTGCCAAGATATATATATATATATATAAAGGCTCACCTTCACTAGCTATTAGGAAAATGCAAATCAAAACCACAATGACCTACCACTTCACATCTGTTAGAATGGCTATAATCAACAAGACAAGGAATAACAAACATGTGCTGGAGAAGCTGTGGAGAAAAAGGAACCTTGATACACTGATGGTGGGACTGTAAATTGCTACAACCACTATGGAAGGCAGTATGGAGATTTCTTAGAAAGTTAACAATAGTATTACCCTATGACCCAGCCATCTCTCTTCTGGGCATCTACCTCCAAAATTTGAAAATCTTAGACTGCAAAGATATATGTACCTCAGTGTTCATTGCAGCATTGTTCATGGTGCCCAAGTCATGAAAACAACCAAGGTGTTTCTTTTGAGAGATAACTAGAAAAAAAGTTGTGGTACATTTACACAATGGAATACTACTCAGAGAAAAGAGAAGGTGAAATACTGCTATTTGTGAAAAGATGGATGAACCTTGAGATCATCATGTTAAGCAAAATAAGTCAGATAGAAAATGTAAAAAACCATATGACTTTATTTATATGTGGAATATACAACTAAAAGTAACAAAGAAACAAAAACTCATAGACATAGACAACAGTGTAGAGGTTACCTGAGGTTGAGGGGGGGCATGGTGGGGGGATCGAGAAGGGGCATCAAATATATGGTGATGGAAAGATCACTGACTAGGAGGTGAGCACACAATGCAACAGATAGAGCATGTAATGTAGAATGGTACATCAGAAACCTTTGTAATTTTTATCAAACAATGTTACCCCAATACATTTAACAATAAAAAGAGAAAAAATATTTTTTTGCCTTGAACTAGACAAAAAAAGGCATTTGTGAAATAAATTTTAAGCCTCGTTTTCTAGGTGCACACTGTGAAACATGGTCTGGACAAGAGTGCTGATATTGGTGTAAATAAGAGCGAATGTTCTATTCTAGGATGTGCTAGATTTTTCCCTAAACTTGCTCAGTAAAACAGGAGAAAAAACTTGCCAAGTTTTCCTTCTCATTCTAAACTGTGGAGCTAATAGCCACATATTTGGATGTTAATAAAATAATTTTTACTTGATAATGGCTACAATGCCTCACTCTTCCAAGAACAGCAATCAGTCCATTTTGGGATCATCTACAGTAGTTGGTAAAGCTACATGGTTAGATCAGGTTATACTCTAACATAACGATATCGTTTCTGGGCTTTACATAATTTTCCAATAAGATCTGAGGCCATAGATATATGAAGTCTGACAGTTAAGTCACAAATTTGCCACCATGTGCTTATGTTGGCAGCATGGTACAAACAACTGGGTAAGGTTTCATAACCTTGGTATAGCACCTTCTCACAGCTGTGTTTGTGTTGACATGTGGTGGTATCTTGCTGAAGGATGTTCATAATTGTTATTGTATGTTTTTGTGTGCCATCGCTAGAATGTCAGAGCTTGTGTTAGAGCAACAAACAAACATTCAATTTCTTGTTAAACTTGGCAAGAGTAGAAGTGAAGTCAGGGATGTGTTAATGCAAGTTTATGGGGATAATGTCATGAAGAAAACAGCAGTATATGAATGGATTAAACGTCTTTGTTAGGAAAGAGAATGTGTCACTTATTAAGTGAGGTTAGGGAGGCCAGTAATGAACAGAGCTTACAAAAACATTTCAAAACTTCATCAAACTGTGTGTCAAAATCGTTGGTTGGCTGTGGGAAGCATAGAAGACCAAGTAAACATCAGTAGAGAATCAGTTAGGAAAATCTTAACTGAAAATCTTGGCATGAGAAAGGTGTGTGCAAAAATGGTCTCGAAGGAACTCACTGATGAACAAAAGCAAAGGAAAGTCAAACTTTGCCAAGATCTTTAAGAGAGGCATGATGATGTTTTGCGCCCTGTTATCACTAGTGATGAAACATGGGTGTACCAATATGAACCTGAAACAAAGCTTCAAATTGCATAATGAAAATCAGCTAATTCTCCATGAGCATCACAATTCTGTCAGTTCAAATCAAGAGTCAAAACAACATTGCTAACCTTTTTGATATCAGAGGATGTTCCTTATGGATAGTCAACCAAGCTGACTATTCAGAAGTGCTGAAAAAACTGCATGAAAAAGAGATGAAATGATCTGAAATTTTTGCCACCATTCATGGCTCTTGCATTACAATAATGCCCCAGCTCAACATGGCACTGTCTGTGAAGGAGTTTTTAGTCAGTAAATAAGACACCCTCCCTACTCACTGATATGGCCCCCAATGACTTTTTCTTTAACAAAAGATAAAGGAAATGTTGAAAGAAAGACATTTTGATGACATTCAGGACATCAAGGGTAATATGACCATGGCTGAGATGGCCATTCCAGATAAAGAATTCAAAAATTGCTTTGAAGGGTGGACTAGGTGCAGGCTTCATTGCATAGCCTCCCAAGGGGAGTACCTTGAAGGTGACTGTAGTGATATTCAGCAGTGAGGTATGTAGCACTTTTTCTAGGATGAGTTTACAAACAACTGTTAGGCCTCGTAAGAAAATACAAGGGCTGTCCAGAAAAATCCAGCCATTGTCAATATAATGAGAATAGTTACATGGCTGGATACTTTCTGGACAGCCCTCACATATTCTTGGCTTCCCAACATTAATTACTTTTTTTTTTTTCAATAGAGAAAACCTCATTGAGGTAAAATGAATAAAAAGTCAGTCATTTAATCTGTGACTATTAACCATGCACATATCATGGGAAGCAGCACAGTACCAGTCACAGAAGGCATAACAAGAAGTAAAAGAAAGAATCTCGTATCATCCTTCATAGGTTGGGTAGAACCACCTGTTTTCATAGCCCTGTGCATGCTTCTCCCATAGGCATAGCCCCATAACACTCCATTGTTAGTTTTATTTTTCTTTCCAGCTGGACTATATGTTTCTTCATGAGATCTTGAGAGCCTTTATCTCTGTATCTGTACAATTTACCATTTGGCTTGCCACACTGGGGGAGGAACCTAAATTAAAAGGTTTTGAGAGGATACATGTGGGTGGAAATTAGTAGCAATGGCTGTCAGGTTTCTCTTTAATATCAGGCACTTAGAGAATGAAGGATTATGTAGTTAGGCCTCTTTTCTGAAGATGATTATGATGAGAATAGTCTGGTATAGGGGGACACAGTATAGACAAAATGAATTCAAAAATAGTTACTGAGTATAATCTATGTCAGACATTGGGGCAGGTGTGGAGAACTATAAGGCTCTGTAAGGTAGACTGAAATACTGTCCTCAGCATTTTACATTCTAATGGGGATGACATATAATAATGGCAAAATTTTCCTCTATCAAGGAAACATAGGATTACGGTAGTGGTGTGCTAAAACATATTCTTACTGGAAACGGCTCCTGAAAGCCATTTGTTAAATGTTAAAAGATTTTGCAAGCTGGTTGTTAAAACATCCATTTATTGAAACTGGCCATGATGACAGGAAAATCAGCCAACAATATAAATTTGGTATTTTTTTTTTTTACCATGGAGAGCAGGTACTAGCCCATAGCTGGATGCAGTAATGCATGCTTCACACCCTCTCTCTTTTCCCTTCATTTAAATTTACTGCTCCCTTTATGAGGGGATAATATAAAACAGAAGCACATTTATAAGATACTTGATTTAAAAAGGTTTTATTTATTTATTTTTAAAAGAATCTTTATTGATTTAATTTAATTAATTTATTTTTATTGCTTTTGACAGAGAGAGAGAGAGAGAGAGAGAGATACAGAGACAGAGAGAGAACTGAACTGGGGGCACTCCCAGTTCAGCACATGGGTCCGCACGGGCCGGGGCCCAGATTCAATCCTGGTTCCCCAGCTCTGCAAAGTGAGTGCTTAACCCATTGAGCCATCCCAGCTTCCCCAAGGTTTTATATTTTTAAAAAATTTAAGTGAATAATTAGAGCTTTTAATAAATTTTATAAAAGAAAAACAACAAAATAAAACCTTTTATTATTTCCTTTAACATTTGCCTTACCCTAACACATATAAAATAAAAATAAATTATGTTTAATTCATGCATAATGACTTATAGTATGTAACAGTACAGCATAAGTATGTATTGGCATGAATCAAATACAATTGAATTAAATTAAACTAAATTAAAATAAATAGACTGGGCCAATTTAACATCTGCAATAATACAAGATATTTTTATTGTTTGTATTAAATTAAAGCAATTATAGTATGAAGGTATAATTACTTCTTGTGTGCAAAAATCATTTATGCTTATTGTATATGCAGCTATATAGGTCTGTTGTGAATGGTACTATATATATTTTTCCACTAACTTGTCATATTTTAATAATCTGTACCAGTTTATATTTTAGATCGAAACATTTATACTAGAAAGCAATCTAACTAGAATTATAAATTATTTTTCAAACTGGATTTTATATTTACTTAAACCTCACCATGCGTTAATTTGGTAAAGTTTATTTTATCTGCAATTCCTAATACATATGTATATCACACTCTCTAATTCTTCCACATTTTGGAGAAATATTTACTGCATGTTTCTATCATTGGTAAATGGGAGACTCTATAGAAGCTTCTTGCCATAGTCTGGTAGGTAAGAATAGAAATAACTGGGTCTGTAAGACTTGGACTTGAATTCTTAGTGATAGAGTTTGGTCAAATTACCTATTTTGTATAATTCCTAAATTCTTTATCAATTAAGTACAAGGATGTACCTATTCACAGAGATGTGGGCTGTTGAAATGAAATATAGAAACTTTATTATGGTGGCATGCTCATGTGTAGATAAAACTGTATAAATGTTAGTAACTAAAACACATGAACCAGCAATAAAAGAGTAAATTTGAAGTCAACATGTCTTCAAGGCCTACAAGATAACTACTGAAATAGCAAAAAAAATTAGATGGCATTGGTGGGTAAATTCTAGAAACTTAGAACTAGGAAAGGAAAGGAAAGGAAAGGAAAGGAAAGGAAAGGAAAGGAAAGGAAGAAAGTACAGTCAAGGGGAAGAACAATAACAATTATATTTGTTGGCTATCTACTATGTGCCAGTCACTTGTATACCGCTTCATATGCATAAGTCATTTAGTCTACACAACAACCCTTTAAGGTATTTAGATACTCCTGCTCATATTCTCATCTAGAGATGTGAAAACCGGGCTAGAGAGATGGTATTCTCCAAGGTCTTGTCTAATGAAATGGTTGAGCAGTTTGAATCTCGAATGCAGGCAATGATTTCAGAATGTGTATATATATATATATATATAGATAGATAGATAGATATAGATAGATAGATATAGAGATATAGATATATCCAAAATAAATTTAGCCATTGTCAATATAATAACAATGGTTACAAGGCTGATACTTTCTGGACAGCTTATGTATATTAGTATATGATATATATAAATACATATATATAATATATATACATATATATAATATTTAATATATATTTAACAAATACATAATATTAATGTATAGGCTCTGTTCTAGCCTCTTTCAGAAAAATATTAATTACTTTAATATTTTTATTAATCTTTTGATATATGTACTATTATTCTCATTTTCTTTTTCTTTATTTATTATTTAATTATTTTTTGACAGAGAGAGAGGACAGAGACAGAGAGAGAGAGAGAGAGAACTGAACTAGGGGAACTCCCCAGTTCAGCACATGGTTCTGCACTGGCCGGGCCGGGATTCGATCCTCAGTCCCCAGCGCTGCAAAGTGAGCGCTTAACCCACTGAGCCATCCTGGCTTCCCCTCTCATTTTCTAAATAAGATAACTATAACTGAGGCACCGATTGGTTAAATAACTTGCCCAAGGTCACACAGCTAGGAAATGGTAGAGCTGGACAGAAGCCAAGACAGTCTGGCTCCAGAATCAGCTAGCTACATGGCTGCTCTATTCTAGTTAAAAATGGTTTTAACAGCCCAGTTTTCTCAGTAAGGGCATCATTATTGTAAAAATAATGATGGGGTTTAATCCACAAACTTCCAGGAGATTCTTCCCAGGGACAAAATTTTTCTTTGTAAAAAAATGCTGTACATATTATAATCTGGTTATGATGTCTGTTTCCACATTGCTCTCCATGCAGAGAGATTACTTGAGTAGTTTAATATTTTAGTTCTTATGACACAGCTGCATTTCTCTAAGCTAGCTATTCTGGTTTTATACTTCATTCTCTTATTACTTTGATTGATGTGATTCATCTCCTGGGAGATCAGGTTTCTGAATCTGATGGACTTTTGGCGGTATTTTAAGAGTGGTAAATTCCCTAAGGTAGTATCAGCTCATGAGTCCTTTAAGAAGCATTTAATACCCTTTCCCATGCTACATTGCTTCCTCTAAATATCTCTTAACTATAAAAATGAAAATATATTTCCTTATTTTTATTATTACTGCTAGGAGATGATTTAAAGAGAAAGTTTAAGAAGACTTAAAAAAAAGCTAACCTTCAATTTTTCAGGTTTGATTAATTCTGGGTGGATAAGTTGAAACCATTGGTCAGAACAAGTTTTTTAAATGGTTGACTGCTTTTAATTGTATACATTGTCTTTGTACCTACTCATAGAGACTTAATCACTCTAGTTCCAAGGATTTGTTTTGGAGTTAAGCAACCTTTCACTAAACTCTAGAATAATCTTCTCTCTGAAGTCTGCTCTCCATCTGTGTTCTTAAGTTTGAAAAATTTCCCCCTCCATTTGCTAAATTCAACAACTGTAACACCAAGCAACAGATAGAACCAATAGGCTGGCTCCAAATGAATCCTGAAAATGAATCTAGTGTTCCAGCTACAGAATCAGCTGTGGTTGCTGGTCTGCCCCCATTAATCTCCAGGGAATAAGAGCGAGAAACACTACATTGGACAAAGGGGGAAATTTTTCTAATTAAGTGACAACTATAATAGCAAAAAAGTCAGCCTTGTGCCTGCAGATGGACAGCTTAGTGAAACAAGAAAATTACATTGCCACAGCAACAGCGCTGTACAAATACATACACATGCACCCACCCCCATGACACATACCTCAAAATTCCATCAGAAAAACTTATCTTAAAAGACAAAAAATCCCATTGGCCAAATTATTGATTATAACATATGAATATAGAGGGTGCAATCATAAGTACATAGAAATAAAAAGTCCAAGAGTTTATTTAAATATGGTAGTACTTAAATGCCGTGTTTCCATTAAAAATAATTTCTTTTAGAATGACCAGTGGAAACTCCATATTTTATTCCTGAAATGCTTGAATCACTTATTAATTAGAAGCCCAGAATGTGTCAGCACATTCATGCTGTCTCTTCAAGCTGTTTGATGTTTTAAAGTCATAAATTGTTCTGGTCTTGTAGTTGAATAAAGAAATTGCTTCTGAATACCATCAGGGGCATATTTAAAGCATGTATATTCTCTTTCCTCTATTCTGACTGTAGCATATTTTTGCACACTATGTTTTCAAAAGGAGCCTTTTTGCTACAAGTTCTTCAAATGAAAGACTAGTAGATTGAAAACAAAATAGGAAATAACCTGAGGAGAAAGGCAAATTTCTTCTGCTCTGTCTTATACAATTTTCCTTGAATTTAGCTATTAATCAGAAATATAGGCTTAAGTACTATTTACTGATCAATCAAATTTTAGCAAGCTTTCCACCTTCCCCCATCCCTCTTTTCCTGACTTATAATTCTGACTCCTTCCTGTGGGCCTTATTCATCACTCAGCTCATTTACTTAAGTTGTTCCCTCCCTATTCCTGTCCTCCTGCAGGTGGGCAATGATTGGGATTGCCCATGGACTGTCCAGACTATTAAATTAATTATAAGGTAACTTATTTTATTGTTTTACTGCAAATGTATTCAGTCGCCTCCCTTTTCTCCAAACTTCATCTCATCTTATTACATATAATTTCATGTTCATCCTTTTTATTTATCTTATCACTTTTCTTTCATTCTTTTCTTTTTTAATGTCACTAAGTCACTAATTATGTCACTAGTACTTCATATGCCAGTAGGTAATAATATATTTTCAATTTACATCTAAATAATACTTAAACAATTGGCTATGTAAAATATTAGAGTATTTAAAATGTGCTACTTGGCTTAAAACACCCAATTTAAATGTTACAAAAATGTAGGAAAATAAGTGGCATTCTATATTTCTAGTGTGATATACCTACTGTTTTTGAAATTAATTTGTCCTTGTTAACTCAATTAACACACTTGATTAATTGACATATATATAGAACACTGTACCAAACAACTATAGAATACATATTCTTTAAATATGTTATTGAAACATTAACCACAACTGACCATATCTTGGTCTATAAAATAAACAGGCTAAAATAGATTATTAAAATCATAAGAGTATTGTCCCTATGTGAATGTTGGCTAGAAATCAACAAGAAAATAACTATAAAGTCCCTCAAATGTTTTCATTAATTATCAGTGTGTTCCTGCATAACCAATAAATCAAATGAATTGCAGTGGAACTTAGCAAATATTTGGAACTAAAAAATAAAAAGTATATCAAAACTTGTGAAATATAGCTAAAGTTTTGCCAAGAAAGAAATATATAAACCTGAGTCCACTCACTAGAAACATAAAAAAAATAAATATTAATGACCCATCCATCTCAAAAATTTATTTAAAAAGAATAACAATTTAAAATCAAGAAAACAGAAGAAATATAATACAAATATTTAAAATAGAAAAAAACTAGAAAACAGGTATATATTAGAGGGGTTCAACAAAGCCAAAAGTGATTTCTTTGAAAATAACAATAATAATATCCTTATCAAAACTATACAAGGAAAAAGAAAGAATGCAAAAACAACCAATATCAAATGATAAAAATGGCAGCACTACAAACCACATAAACATCATATGAACATATTACAATCAATTTTCCCCCCACTAATTTGATAATATGGGGGATGCTGAGATGGCTCAGCGGGTCAAGTGCTCACCTTGCAGTCCTGGGGTCCAAATATTGATCTCAGGCCTTGGCCCCTGTGGACCCATATGCTGAACTGGGGTGAGCTTCCCATGTGGGAGGTCCCCGGTTCAGCCCCCAGCTCTTGGGGGTGCAACTCCCTTGTGGGAGGGCCCCTACCTGGTTCAGACCTGTGTGGCTCCATGCCCCCCTGTGTGGAACGAAACTGTGTTGAAAACTGATGACCTACAACTATAGAGACTGCTCTAGGCCCTCCCCCTTCTCTCCATGTCCCTTTCTGTCTCTGTCTGTCTATTAAAATAACAATAAAATAAATTTTTAAAAAAATTAAGATGTGGACAAGATGCAGAATTCCTTGGAAAACACAAGTTATCAAAAATTATACATGAGAGCACACAGAATACCCAAATCTTAATTTCTAATACCATTCGGTAATACAATAAAAAAAGATTTCCTGGAAAAGGAGCTGATTTTAGGACAGCAACAGGAAATATACAAGATGAACCTAGAAATAAAAGTTAAGTCCGTAAATAAATAAGTAAGTAATAAATGGGAGAATAGACAAGTCTCCTGTGCAGCACAATTTCAAATTATGAAGATACTCCAACTTTAAGAAGTGTAACTCCACAATTTCTAAGTATGCATTGCACAAAATGACTTTCTTTTTTTTTTTCCAGAAAGTATCATATAAAAGAAAAACTTTACCAAGGAGAGTCTTGACAAACACTGGCTCAAGCCAGGTGATCAAGACGAACATCAACAGTGGTAAGTCATATGGGTGGTCAGTACCTTTCATAGGGTGTAATGAGAATGTCATTTTCTTTCTGTCGTCTTCTTTCCAAAAACATATATCCCAGTCTAATCATAGAAAAACGTCAAGCATTTCCCCTTTGACAGATACAAAATACTTAACCTGTTAATGCTCAGAAATATCAAAGTCATCAAAGAGAAAAGAAGTTTGAGAAAGCATCACAACCAAGAGGAAACTAATGAGACACAATCATTTAATGTTATGCAATGTCCTGGATAAATCCTGGAACAGAAAAAAGAACATCAGGAAAAAATCTGAAGAAATATCATAAAGAATGAGACTTAGTAATCTTAAAAACTCATGGAGAAAATTAAAAGGAAAAAAGATAACTATAGAAAGCAATGATAAAATAACAATAAATTACTGAATAAGAAAATAAATACTTTTGTGGAGGAACACACTATATCTTATGTTCACATATCTCACTTAGATTTGGGAGGAAATGTCTACAGAGGGCCTTACAAAGGTAATACATGATTGAGAATCTTAGAAAAGTTGAACATATGTTGTTTTCAATAAATATTAAATATTACATCTAGTATGGAAAACAACTAATTTACAATACAGAAAATAGACTTTATTTTTATTCTATATGCATTATGGTCGTTCCTTTCTTTCATTTTAGAACTGTTGTAGAGATTAATATAAAATTTCTAAAATATATATACCTCAAAATAGAAAAATCAGAACAGTCCTACAGATGTGATGTTCTGATATTAAAAGTTTTACATACTCTATATAATTACATTTTATTCTATACAGAAACAAATACATAAAAAACACAAACTTTCCTGCAAATAAAGGGCCCCATCGCTTCATAATAAAAAAATAGAAATATTGCCCAACATGTTTTATAAGGCTGGCATAACTCTGTTATTATATTCCCCATATACATTTATATGTCTATATCTATATCTATAAAGTTCATATACAATTTTTTTATAAATAATAGTTTCATATAAATTAAAATTTATTTATTTAATTTTATTTATATTAAAATATATAAAACTAGCAGAGCTGATATCTGATAAGGCTATTTCAAGAAAGGATAAAGTTCAATTTGTCTTCTAAACATATTTTCAAATTAAAAAAAAAATAGCAAACAGGATCTAGTAGCACATAAAAAGAATAATATGTTAAAACCAAATTACATTTATTATGAGAATGTGAAATTGATTTAACATTTGAGAAACAATTATTATAATTTAAAATATTTCTTGTTATTCAACAATACAGAGATAACTGCAGTTAAATGTTTGTTGCATTTATTCCAGTTTTTGTTGTTGTTTAAAATAAATTTATAACTATTAAAATTATTTCATTGTTTAGATTCTACTACATATATGGTATGTATCCTGTTTTTTATTTAATTTCATGTCATGAGTATTTTTCCCATAGCATTAAAACTCTTTGAAAATTGAAAGCATTTTGGGCTGTCAGCATAACTGAAAATGTTTTCTTGGTGTGACACATGTATCTTTGTAACTGGTTTGCGTTAGTGTGACTTGCTTCAATAAAATTTCAGTATTATAAAAATAAATAAATAAAATAAGATATTAACAAATCAAAAAGGAAGAATACATATTCATCAATAGAGAAAGAGAAAACATGTAATGATATTCTACCTTGTTCACGATTAAAACTAACCAACCACCCAACCCAAACAACATTCTCCAAACTAAGAAATAAAGGGAAGTTACTTAATATGATAAAAAAGAAATCTATATCTATATCTATATCTATATCTATATCTATATAAACACACACATACAAAAACCATACAAACAAATAAGCAATTGTTATACTTTATAGTTAAATATCAGTCCTTTATCCCAAGTTTGGGAACAAGAAAGAATACTAGATATCACTATTTCTATTTATCATGGGAACAAAGGTCCCAGTCAGGGCTGAAAAATAATAAAGTTAAGTAAAAGGATTAGAAAAGAAGCAATACAGGTATTATGATTTTTATTTATATATTTTTAAAGATTTATTTTATTGTTTTTGACAGAGACAGAGAGACAGAGAGAAGGGGGAGGGCTCAGAGCAGTCTCCATAGTTGAAAGTCATCAATTTTCGACATGCTTTTGTTTCACACAGGTGGGTGGGGGCTGCACAGGGCAGAAACTGGGCTGGGGGTCTCCTGAATAAAAGGCATGCCCCCTCGAGCCAGGGGCCAAACCGGGAAGCAAGAACTGAACTGGGGGCCTCCCACATGGAAAGCACACCCCAGTTTAGCATATGGGGTCTGCAAGGGCCAGGCAGAGATTCAATTCTCAGTCCCCGGGGCTGCAAAGCAAGCGCTTAACTTTCTGGCCATCTGGCTTCCCCCATATCATGACTTTTAGACAATGTAATTGTTCTTGAAGAAAATTCAAAGGCACCTTGAGATAAATGGTACTTTAAATCTATAAATCTAGCAAGTTCATTGTGTGCAAAGTCAATACACACACACAATAAACATACATCAATATAAAATAGAAAATGAAATACTGTCTTAAATGCAAATAAGTAAAATATCTAGGCACACCCCTACAGAAGTTATACAATACTTCTTCACAGAAAACTCTACATCATTTTTGAGAGAAACTAAAAATATTTCAATAAATAATTTTGTTTGTTATTAATAATTAGAAGATTCAATATTGCAAAGATAAAAAATTTTCCCAAAATAGACCCACAGTTTCAATACAACTGCAATAAAAATTCTAACAAGGGTGTGTGTATTTGTTTGTTTGTTTGTTTGTTTTGTGTGTATATATGTATAAATTGAAAAGCTGATTCAAAATTTCATATAAATTTCAAAGGTCCAAAAATAATCAAGAACTATAAATTATTGGAAAAACAACCAAATAACACATGCAATTATATATACAGTCTTATAAAGATACAGCAATTAAGAAATGGTATTGTACAAGGAGAATTAAGTAGACCAATGAAAGAAAATAGATAATCAAGAAATAGACTCACACTCAAATAAAGAAAAGATTAGTTTTTCAATAAATGGTATTGGGTCAATACCATTTATTGGATATCCATAAGCAAAAAGAAATTAATCTTGACTCTTACACCACAGATAAAAATTAATGTAAATTGGATTTCAGATGAAAAGTAAAACAATAAAGCTTCTGAAATTTAATATAAGTAAATATTTTCTAGACGCTTGGGTAGGAAAGCATTTATCAAACAGAATAACTAAAAGCATTAATCTTGAAGAATAACATTGAAAATTGAACTTGTTTTCATCAACAGCCACAATTAAGAGAATTAAAAAAGTATCAACTAATGCTACTATGGCAATTCTTGCAATATAAATCTATCAAATCAGTGTTCTGTATCTTAATCTTACACAGTGTTGTATGTAAAATATGTTTTAAAAAGTTAGAAAACAAAAAACGAAGCCAAGTTACAAAGTGAGAAAATTCATACAACTGACAAGGGACACTGTCACAGTTACTATTGCTATGTAACATATTATTCCAAAATTTAATGGCATAAAACTTCATTTTAGGGATAGCTGGGATGGCTCAGTGGGTTAAACGCTCGCTTTGAAGCCTCGGCAGCTGAGGATTGAATATCGGCCCTGGCCCACGAGGACCCATATGCTGAACTGGGGTGTGCCCCCCAGTTTAATTCTTGCCGGGTCCTATGTGGGAGGCTCCTGGCACAGTTCCTGCCCTGCACAGCCCCGCACCCTCCTGTGGAGTGAAACTATGTAGAAAACTAATGCTGTCAAGTATGGAGACTGCTCTGGGCCCTCCCCTTTCTCTCTGTCTTTGTCTCTCTCTCTCTCTGTCTGTCAAAATCAATAAAATAAATCTTAAAAAAAAAACTAACTCCATTTTAACATGCTAAGGTATTTGGTAGCTAGAAATTTAAAAGTGACACAGTAGGGAAGGCTTGTCCCTGATGCTCAGAGTCTGAGACTTCAGGGGAGAAGACTTACAGGTAGAGAGAGTAACTCAGTGGCTGTGGGCCACCATCATCTAGAGATTCCATTACTCATGTGCCTCGTGTCTGCCCTGGGCCATAATGCCAAAATGTGACTTCTCCATGCCTACAGTTGTCATCTATAGCATGATCAAGTTAGTGGAACTTCTTACATGATGGTTCAGGGCATATAGGCTTATGTGGTGGCACAAATATTTCAGCAAACAATTTGGAAGCTAACTTAACCATTTATAATCTAGCCTCAAAAGTTACATGGTGGTATTATTTTTACCAATTGTATCGATCAAAGCAATTAGAAGCTCACCCAGATTCAAGGGTAGACAACAAAGACCTCATCTCAACATTGGAGGAATGTCAATACATTTTGTCATTTATTTAAACTACACCAGACTCATCATATACAGAATCCATAAAACTCCTTGTACATCATCATGACAAAGACAGACAAATCAAAAGAAGAAAAATAGCACAAAGATGTGAAATCGTGAGTAAATTATTGTTATACTTTGTATGAACTCTATCAGCCTACTTGTATATTCAGAGATTTAAAAAAATATTAGACAATGAATACTTTTAAAGTGTTAATAGAGGAGATCATTAAGTTAGCTGATGTTAAGAATAGATAGAATTGGGAAATAGGAAAAGGGAAATGATTTCATGTATAATCTCTGTTCCCTGGTAAGGATGGGCCTTTGTAGCTATGATATGTGGTTGGGAATTAAGGTTCAGCAAGAATTGATAACAATAAAGGACATCTATTAAGTCATCTAACCAGGCTTCATGATTTCCCCTTTCTGGAAAAAGCCTCATCTTCTGGGAAATGCCCCATATATATGGTTATAGCAGAAGCAGTCATGTCCATATAACATGACTCTCCTCTAGTATAAATGATAGATTAGAAGTGGGCCCAATAGTTAAGCTAGGACAAACATCTCTTTCTTTTGTGGGAACAAGTGAATATTCCAAATTGAGCTGTATATCATATTCCTTTGTCCAGTTGAGCAGACTAGTAACCAGAAAACTCATAAACTATTGTCAGCCATGTTTTTCACTCTATGGATTCATAAGCAGAGAAAGTTAGCCCCAAAATATGAAGAATAATGAAGTAGACACAAATAATAGAATAAACATTGAAAGGTATGAAAAAAGAAATTGAGAGTCATTAAATTGCTGGTCTATCATTTTCTTCATTATAGGATATTACCCAGCTTTGTGTAACACTCATACATTGTCGTTTTTGTTTAACCGTGTTTGTGAACACAAACCAAATGAAGATGACTGATGCAAGAACAAAAGAGAACTGAATATTTAGTCCCAGACAATGATCAGCTCAATACGAAAGCATATTGATGGCAACATTTATTGAGAATTTACTTTATGCCACAAATTACTTCATTTAGTTCTCCCAAAAGGTCATGCATATAAGTAATATCACATATTAAAGAAGAGAAAACTGATGCTTAGGGAACTTAAGTAATGTGTACAATTTTACACTAGACAATAAAACATCTGAATGTCAAGCCTAAATTAGGCCCCAAAGCCTTTGCTTTTTGCTTGCATGTTCTATTCCCTTCATCAAATTCAGAAGACTAAATAATAAGCAAGAACAATTTGAAATAAAAGGCAGAGACGTTGGAGCCTGGAGAGCATCTTGAATCCAAACATACACTTTATGAGGGAGCTGTGAACATGCCTTGGGGCAGGAAGAGCTATTAAACAAGTCAAACATGATTAGTTCTTTTAAATCAATACTTGGAGAATTATTTTTAGGCAGGAAATACAACTTACTCAGCCAGTCAATAATTTTTTTACGGGGGTGGGGGGAGGGGGTGGCAAGAAATAATGATGTGTCAATGTATAATTTTTAAATTTTGTATGCATTTGGAAATGGAGATATTGTGTATTCATATTTTAACTGTAAGCTATATATGTCTTAAAGTCTGATAATTTGATAATTATAAGCCAACATTTTTGATGATATCAATATGAATCACTATATACTTTAGGGTTAATGAATCTACCCACAACAGCTAAATTAAATATGGTAGAGCTAAATTAATACAGATTTCTAAATAAAAGCAAACATTTCTCCAATTGAAAATGAAAACCATGAGAAAATAACATTGATATTATACCTATAAACACCACCACCAAATCATTTCGTAGTAGTCTGAGCATTTCAACTATCTGTTTCAAATGAAATAAAAGCTTTACAATATTGACACATGTAGCATTCTTAATAAAACAATAAAAATATACACGCAAACTATGTTACTTATTTTTGTCTAGAAATTCAAATTATTGTAATTCTGAATAACTCAAGTATTTTGTAATAACATTTAGTAAGTTAAAAATTGAAGAAAAAATAACTATGAAACTGGGCACAATTCACCCAAAAGATAAAACGAAAAGACTTATATTTTAGGGATAGTTCACAGGTTGTGAGATATTAATAAGCAATCCTTGGTCTGAAATTCAAGTATTGCTACTTTAGATGTAAAAATCATCATGACTAAAGCACAGGCGGAAATAAACATGAATTGACTTAACTAAAGTAGACACTATATAAGGGAAATTAGTGGGGAACTATATAATCCAATGAGCTTTGATGTGATATGTATACAGGAAAGTGATTATAGGTGGAATCCTTCCAGGAAAAATGTGAAATACAAGGCAACTATAGAAATTCAAATACTGTAAATATATATTTTAATGTAGTGGAATAGGTAACTGAATGACAGCTAGAGTATGAGCTCAACTGGAAATGTAGATTGGAGAATTAGATAATGATAGAGATGTTAATTGAGTCCCTGAAGAGTAAACGTACCAATAGTTTGTGTATATAGAAAGACAAGATTTGAGCATCTAGATTTGGTACATTTCATTGTTAATAGGTAGAAAAAAAGAAGGAGCAACTGAAAAAGAGAACAGGCAGGAAGTGCCAGAGTTGGGTAGAGGAAGGAGAAAGCATGTATGTGTAAAAGCCAAAAGAGGGAAGCATTTCAAAAGAGAGGCACATGGTCACTGATGCTAAATGCTGGAGTTCAAAGGAAATAAATCCTGAGGGAAAGACAATGCATAGGCAGGAAAGAGAAGGGGATTTTTAAAATCTTGCAAGTAAAACATCTGAACAAAATATGGAAAACAAGAGATTAAATATAGGGGCTTTGGAAAATAAGGAAGGGTAAGGAGGCAGAGGTGTAGATCCAAGGTTCAAGGGGTTGGCAGCAGAGAGAGAAAATCTAAACAGCAGTTACAAAGAATGAAGCTGTACCAAGCAAACATTGTATAAAGAAAGGTTATCTTGTAAACACAAAGGGTGCCATGGTAGAAGGACGTCCTTCATTAATTACGCTATGCAATGTCCTAATTTGTCAATTAGAGTTTTAATAAAACAATTGATAAGAAGCATTTTGACATTTTAGAGTTTGTAAGCTAGTGTTTTATTTTTAAGGCAAAATAAAATTATTAACTGCTGGAGGAGATATTCCCCTATGGCATATTTAGTAAAATGGTATCTTATTAACAGTTTCATTAATCTATTCATCCAACCATCCTACAGAGTCTGTCTCAGTTTTTGTCATTCTGAATGAGGGCATCTGTTAATTTCCAGCCGTTATTGACTGAGCCATTTCATTTGTACTAAACAGATTTTATCTTATTGGTTTTAACCAATTTCTCAACTTTAACCAGGTTATAATATGTGCTGGTCCAAAATCACATCATATTATAGTACCCCTATATTTGTTTCATCTTTAAATTATACTTTTCATATTTCTTTACTGGGTTCTCTGAGTTGTTAATGACAATATTTATTTTTTTTAGATTTATTTTTGTTTTTGACAGAGAGAGAGAGAGAGAAAGGGGAGGCCCCAGAGCAGTCTCCATAGTTGCATGTCATTAGTTTTCTACATAGTTTCATTCCACAGGTGGGTGCAGGGCAGGGCAGGCACACCCCTGTGAGCTGGGGGCCTCCCACATGGGAAGCACGTCTGGGTCGGGAGCCAATCTGGGGGCCTCCCACATAGGAGGCTCACCCCCATGAGAACCAAACTGGGGGCACACCTCAGGTCAGCATATGGGACCATACAGGCCAGGGCCAGGATAAAATCCCTGGACCCCAGGGCTACAACATGAGTGTTCAACCCACTGAGCCATCCTGGCATTCCCAAATATTTAATATAATATTTATAGATATCTTATTAGAAGCTCTAACCCTGTACCTCCAGATTGATAGTGGCTTATCCATGGTTCCTAGAAGGTCTATATTAAATTATTTTTCAGTGGTACAATTCAAATGGCTGTCACTTCTTTCAAATCAGCATTGTTACTTTACTTCTGTTAATTCTCTTAGATCTGCATCTCATTTATTCATTTTGGTTTCAATTATTGCACTGAGAAAAATGAACTTATTTGGCTGATCTGTTTGCCTCAAACATATTTGGCTTCATTGTGATAGCAGATGGGTATAAAAATACACGCATGTATATACTTTGTCTCTTCTTGGCAAGTGAATTAGTTCACAACATTTTCTGTAGCCATCTTGCATTTAATGTCACAGAAGGGATTCATCTTCTGGCAGTGAACATTAGTAGCCTGAAGAAAGGGGGTCATAAATTCCATTTTCATTTTTTATTAAAATCATACTATGGCAGGGTGTAATTTTCATTTTTTTGATGCAGTGCAATTTGTTCAATGACCTTGGACCATGTTCCTTTGCTAATCTGAAAAGTAGAATCAGTGTATTAATGATTTCTGCAACTTCACACATTTTCCTCTAATATAAGACCTTAAAAGCTCAGTTTTTAGCTGTACACTCATTGACAGAAGGAAATACGTTAGTACGTTTTAATAGGAAAAGGATACCAATGTGAAGATTTTTAAAGTGACACAAAATCTGTGAGTTACACAGAAAAATAAATGATTATTTATTACTTTTTCTGAATTCACTATTTTATCTTAAAACTGAGTGTTACTCTAGTACAACCTAATTTAATATCTTTAGCCTATTGAGTTTCCACTATGATTATCTTTTTTTTTAAAGATTTATTTTTATTGTTTTTGACAGAGAGAGAGATACAGAGACAGAGACAGAGAGAAGGGGAAGGGCCCAGAGCAGTCTCTATAGTTGTATATCATTGGTTTTTCCACATAGTTTTATTCCACAGGTGGGTGCATGGCTGCACAGGGCAGGGAGTGGGACGGGGTCTCACCCCGGTGGGAAATGAACTGGGGGAAATCCCCAGTTCAGCACATGGGTTGACACAGGCCGGGGCCGGGATTCGATCCTCGGTCCCTGGGGCTGCAAAGTGAACGCTTAACCCACTGAGCCATCCCGGCTTCCCTGATTATCTTAAAAGAATAAAGAAAAAAACATTAAGGGCAATGTATTAATAAATAGATTAAACCTAATGGTTTTAGATAATAATTCCAATATTCTTTCTAAATAAATATTTAACCAATACTAATTACTTTTTTTCTAAACCCATCCATTTATACACATAGATTTTTTTTTTTATTGTTAAATTTGTTGGGGTGACATTGGTTAGCAAAAATTACATAGGTTCCAGATGTACAATTCTATAGTAAATTGTCTGTTATGTTACATGTTCACCACCCAGGGTCAGCTTTCTTTCCATCGCCATATATTTAGTTCCTCCTCACTCTTCCCCTCCCCACTTACCCTCAGGTAACCACTAAACTATTGACTACATCCATGAGGTTCTTTTTCTTTGTTGCTTTCAGTTTTATATTCCACATATGAGGGAAGTCATATGGTTCTTAACTTTTTCTGTTTTGCTTATTTCACTTATCATGATGATCTCAAGTTCCATCTATGTTGTTGCAAACGTCAGTATTTCATCTTTTCTTAAAGCTGAGTAATAGTCCATTGTATATAAGTACCACAATTTTTTTTTTTTTTTTTTATCCTGTCATCTATCAAGGGGCACTTTGGTTGTTACCATGATTTGGCCACCGTGAATAGCGCCATTTATGCACTTAGGTATTGATGCAAAATAATTTAAAAAGGTCAAAAAGTGGCACTCTCTGGAGTGGCTGATGATAATGGTTGCATAATGTTTCCGAACTGTGGCCAGACGGTTTATCTTCTAGTACAGACTTGTTAACAGTAACACTTTGTACCACATCCAGCCAGCTTGTGTTCAACCACCTTCTGTCAATATCTGGCCTTGTTTTAGGTCCAGCTCAACTAGTTGTCGGATCCCCAAACCCAGATTAATCCTTCATCTACCTTTCCCTTCTAATCCCAAGCAACTGGTCCCTAGTGGAGAAAACTATATACCGTATTTTCCGGCGTATAAGATGACTTTTGAAACGAAAAAAGTCAACCGAAAATCGAGGGTCGTCTTATACGCCCGGTCGTCTTATACGCCGGAGAATACAGTATACTATAGTTTCACTATAAAAATAAACCAAAAACCTAAAATTAGATATGTGTGTGGGTATGTATATGTGTTTTAATACTATAAGCTGTTTTTTATTAAACTACAGATCAAGTTTTTAGTAGGTTGTGTAATTAGTTTAGCAGTTCAAACATGCATTTTTATTTTTTAGCAAAATATAAATTAAAAAAACAAAACAGATTATCTTATTTGTAGTAAACAAAAGTACTATTTCCTCAAACATTTTCAGTTATGTGTGTAGATTATAGGTAATAATATAAAATTAAATTCTCACTGTGGTTCCTGGTCAAAATAGTTTACTAATCTAGAACTACGTGGTGAGAATATGGAGCAACTGCAACGTTCAGACACTACTGGTGTAAATGTAAAGTGATTTAGCCATTTTGGAAGAAATTGTGTTTCTTATAAAGCTAAACATGCACTTACCATATTACCGAGTAATTTTATTTTTAAGCATTCACACAAGAAAAACAAAAACATAGGACCACAAAAAGATTTCCACTTGAATATTCATAAGTGCTTTACTCATATTAGCCAAAATTCTTTAATCAACTAAAGGATTGAGAAACAATTTGCACATACATACAGTGGCATACCTTTTAGCAAATAAATATTCTAACTACTGATACATGCAACAATATAGCCAAATCTGTAAAGCATTATGCTATATGAAATAAAATATAAAACAAAATATGTTGTATGATTTACGTATATAAAATTCTAGAAAAGGCAAAAACCATAGTGATACAAAGATCAATGGTTGCCAGAAACTGGGGGTGAATAAAGGGCTTTGTCTTCAAAAGGGCATAACATAACTATTAGGTTAATGGAAATGTCCTATATCATGATTACTATTAAGAATATACAAATGTACACATTTCTTAATACTCATTAAAATGTACAGTTAAAATTAGTGAATTTTATTGTATGTAAAGTATACCTTTATAAAGCTGAGCTTAAAAACACTAAGAAAAATAAAAATTTAAATAAATCTTTTTAGATGCCTGTAATGATCAAAATTATATTCCCTGATAATTACAGTATAGCTAGATTCCTTAATTCTTAACATTAAATATAAGTAGTGTGTAGTACTTTTAGCTACACTTAATTATTTTACTCCAGCTCATGTTTGCCTCAATTTGTCTTTCATTTATGCAAATATGAATATACTACATTAATTAAACTTTACCCATTTCTCAATATGATAAATGTAGGTGATTTCTAATTTTCCTATAAAGGTATTTTTCCCCCTAAAAGCAGTGAGCTTCTATATACTTGTTTGAAAAAGTTACATGAGACAATATTAATCAATTTAAATATTAGTCTTCTGGAGAGAAAAATGTTACTAAATAAATTTCCTATGACAATTAGTTGAAAGGGTAGTTTTCTGGTTATTGATCTTTCTCAGTAAGAATTTATTTGTCATCATTTTCCTCTTTTCTCACTGAAAACTGCTTCAACCTTTTTCTTAAAGAGTGCCTTTAGTCAGTCACTCTTCCACCCATTTTTCTTCCCATAACAACCAGCAGTGAGACTCTTCACAGGGAAGATCAGATTGAAATGTGAGCTGCACATTCAAATAAGTAGGCAAAACCAAGTAGCATCTGGTCTTGAATAAAAAAAAAAAATCTTGGAAAATGATCAACTAGAGCTCATAATTATAGATGGCTTGGCAAAAATCTGGGCAAAATAAAATGAAACATCTAAACTAATGATTTGTATGTTTAAAAATTAAGTATAACAATTTATGTGTGTATCATTTCATTTTCTTTGGTTTTTAGTGTAGAATCCTGTAGGCACAGACTGTGATGTTGACTGCAGTTGTATCAAAGTTCGTACACTTATGGAATCTTATCTGTATGTCATAATATGCTATATAGTACTTACAATAGTTTTGATTATTTTAATATGTATTTTTTATGTTCTGAGTCAATGCCTTTGTGTAACATTTTCAAAGAGTCTATATGAACACATATATCCACAAAATACAGAATAAAAAATTTGTTTCTTCTAACTGCTTATAGAAGTCAAAAAACACCTATGATGCAAAGTTAAGTTATGATACTGACAACAAATGAACATATTGGGACATTGATGCTCTCTTATGAGGTTTAAGTCATCCTGCATTTTGGTTTCTGATAAACATGAATCCATCAAGATGCCACTTTTTAAAAAAATAGATAACAGGATAACTACTTCTGTGGTGGTTATGTTCTAAAGTAGGCCAAATTCATGAAAAGTCAAAATTTATCCATCCATAAAGTACTTACATGTTTGAGGGAATACAATTTAGTAGTCTTTCTTATGAAAGGAAAGAATGAAAGTCTGAACAGAGAGCTACGCATTTAAACTATCTGTGCCCATAAGATACCATCACATACCTAGGACTGAATAGTGGAGAGGTTCCTAAAAGCATATTCCTTAAATATTGTGCCTTCTCAACTTTAATGCATAGATATGTTTGTTGTTATGAGGAATAAATGAAACATGAAGTTCCACTTTATAGGAAGTTAAACACTTATGTCTAGGCAACCTAAAAAAAAATATACACTAGTTCTGCTCCACTGTATTTTTCTTTATTTATATACAAGAAAAAGTAGCTTGTGTAAGGATAAGAATATCAAAGGATTTCTATTGTATTTTCAGTCATAAATACAGTTTTGATCAGGTAGATCTAAAAATGAATAAGTTCAAAAGGAAATTTTGCTACAGAATCAAAATTCTAATATAGATTCAAAAGATTTCAAAGACTTACTAAGAAGCACAACTTGGAATCAATATTACATTTATCAATAATCATAGTCAAAATAATAGAAGATTACCACTGGTGTGATATATTCTATTGTAGGATAATAAGTGTGACAAATTTATTTGAAAGTTTATATATTTTCTTTAGTCTTGAATTTTAGATTTCATAAGAAACCCCATTCATGGATTGTGAGATAGTAGTTCTGATACTACAGAAAATGTACCTGAGTGAAAGCAACAACGCCATTGGACGGGGTGAACAAAGCAGGGGTTAGAAATGTCAGAATGGTGGACATACCACTTCTTAGTTTGATATGTTTGCTGTTTCACCTCATTTGTTCAAGAAGTCCCAACCTTTAGGCACACATATGGCCAATCCATTCAACCATAGTGGCTTTAAATCTTCACTGATGGGGCACTGCTCACTTTAAATTGGTCCCAGGTAGGCTATCTTCTCTTTTCCCACTGCTAGCATCTGTTTCAGCTTTCTCTTACTTGTTGAGTAATTTACCACTGTTTTCCCAGCTTTCAGGCCTCTAAATATTGTTACTATCACTAACAATAAGAATTATTACCATCTATTGTAGTTACCTTCATATTTATTTATTAATATAATATAACATATTTGCTAACAGTAATTTATTGATAAATAATAATTATTGTTTATATTATTTAGTAATATTAATTTATTAATATAATAAGTTAGTAATATAACAACTATTATTTGCTGTGGTATTGTACTGGCCTGCTGGGTGGTTTCTAAGTAATTGTGAGGGCCCAGTGTTTAATAATGGGGGTGGAGAGTACAGTATAGAGGCAGTAGTCTGTGATGTGTGAGAGTGCCTGTATCTTTGATAGATTCAACAACAAGAAAATTATTTTTTAGATCTTAATTCCTGGTCTTTTTATTAACTTCCTTTGCTACTCTTTTCCTAAGACATCTGGGGAGATGTTACATAGATTAATTCCTTGATTGTTCTTCTAGAGATGTTAGTTCTTTTAAACCAATTGGCTTCCAGTATATTTCTTTGTTTGTTATATTTATTAGGGTGACATTGGTTAGTAAAATTTACATAGATTCCAGGTGTACAATTCTACAGCATTTTGTCTATGTGTTACGATGTGTGTTCACCATCCGCAGTCAGCTTTCTTTCCAGGATACTTCTGTACCCATCCTCACCCCCAACATAAGCATGACTCACTAGCACATCTTCCTGGATATCAAACTAGGTCACTGTTTTGCAAACAACATCATCTAGTGTTTGAGAAAATATTTGTATTTAAAATACTCAATCGTGATCCACATAGGGCTCCAGAATGTAGCTAGATTTAATACAACAATGTTATACATTCCTGACTTAAAATACGTGCATTTTCTCATCTCTTCTTCCAATGGGCATATCCTTTCCTAATTTTTGCCTTGGGTTCTTGAAATTGTTTTGAAATTGCTATTAAGCAGAATCCAAGGCATTCTTTTCTAATTTTTGATTTAAAATGTAAGAGTTCCATGTTTAAATTACAAAGAAATTGAGTAATGTAGCATTTTGAATATCATTATAGCATCTTATATATGGAAGAGTCTCAGAACTTGATAATGGTCACTTAGATATTTAGCAGTAAATCCAGGCATGAGACATACAGTAAGTGGGGGCTATTGTCACTGTATAGGCTGCCTCTCAGGAGAAAATTATTAGTGTGAATTCAATATACGTATTATATGTTCCAAAACTGCAAATGGAATCTGTCACCTATTATTTCAGCCTGTTTCCTAAAAAGAATATTTTCTTTCATTTTCTTCTCTTTTCAGGAAGATTTGCATTGGTTCAACATGTTTTTTCTTTCTTAACACTCATATTTTATTTCTTGGATGGTCTCTTTTCCCTTTGTTTCTATTTGACCTAAATCTCTGTTTTCCTTTAATTACCTTGAATTACCTTTTGGTTTCCATTCTTATTTTGTGTTTAATTTTCTTTGTTGATATGATTTTAAAACAAATGAGTTTTGGATTCAAAAGAAGTCTAACATATGTAGTTTTTACCTTGAACTTCTTTCCTGACCTAAACCAATGTTGTTCCATAAAGTTAAAGCTACCAAGAATAGGAATGAGAATGTTTATAGTGTTATTTAAGGAACATTTTTCTCCCATATTTGAGGAACTCATTATTTCATTTCACTTAATGAAAATGATAAGATGATGATGATGATGATGATGATGATGACAACAGTGACTGGTGATAGAGACAATTATGAAGATCACAAGTAGTACTACTAAAAGTGTCAGTATTAGTGATAGTTGTTAGTGGTTGTGGTAGTTCTATCATACTAGTGGTAGTGGTGGTAATAGTAGTGGTTGTAGTAGTATTGGTGGTGGTGATTGCATTGGTGGTGGTGGTCATATGGTGATGGTGGTGATGATAGTAGTGGTGGTGGCGGTCATGACAGTGATGGTGGTGATGATGTGATGGTAATGATGCTGGTGGTGATGGTGGTGGTGGTGGTGGTGGTGATGGTGCTGGTAGTAGTGGTGGTAGTGATTGTAGTGGTGATGGTGGTGGTGGTGGTAATAGTAACAGGAGCAATAGCTGTGCAGCAGCAGCAACAAGTACTTAATACTGGGCATTCAGTCATGTATTTTTCATACCATCCTATAAACATCATTTTAAGTAGGATGTCAATATTCATCCAAATTTAAACTAGCAAATGGAATTATATATACAAATGAGAAAATTAGACATCAAAAAATTAAATCACTTGTATTTATTTACCTGGGAAAATAATTGAGGGTTCAGACCTTGATGTATCTAATTTAAAAATTCATGCTCTTAAATTACTCTATATAATGTTATCATGTTTTATATAAGCTGCTTTACCAAGGTTTTCTGTTTCTATTGAGATAAGAAAGTACAGGTTATGTCTTTCTTTTCCCCAATATTTCTTAAAGATCCCAATATTTTATAATAGACTGTTCCTAACATGTTATATATTAAGAATGTTTAGTAAAAGTTAAAGAAAGGGAAGTCTATGTCATTCATTTTTATGTGCTCCAGGAAACCTATTAAACACTTTGTACAATAAATGGTCACAAAATTGGACTGAATTATATGACTGGGAGAATGGAATTGCTCTAATCATCCACCCGGTTGAAATGTAGTGCTGCTGATATTCAATTAGTTGTTCCCTACATCTCAAAGAAGGCAAGTAGCCAGTGTTAACAACATGCTAGTAAATGAGTATAGTCTATTCTTTACATTTTGTTCTGATAGGTAACATTGCCAACTAATATAAACTGTTCACTTAGATAAGATATTATTTGTTTTAGTTTTTAAATTAAAGCTTTTTGTTTGCTTGCCTATTTTGTTATCAGTGATAAGGCCTGAGATTTGGGAATTTTCACAGAGAAAGAAAGAGTTCCCAAGAGGGCAGTCTAGTTCAAGGAAAGTAAAAAAGATGAGGTCCATCTGTCCACAGCAAAGCAGTCCAGAATTAAGCCTACTTCCCCAGCTGTTAAAGGCAAATCAGCCACAGGGACATGTAGAGGCAATGCAACAATTAATGTACCTTCTTGTGCCATTGCCAAGGGATATTAATGTGCTGGATGAGTATTGATCCCTTATGATATACATCACAGCAGCAACCATAGACATGTATGATATACTCCTGTTCATTTCACACATGGGAAAGCTAATACAATACAGTGTGTTCAAACTCTATAGCAGCACAGGAGAGAAGTCAAGGATATCTAGAAGAATTCTCAGTCATAAAATAACGATATACATCATGCACACACTTGGCCCTTCGTTAATTATCTATTAAAATTGCTTTCAATACAGTTTCTGGCATATAATGGGAGAAAAAAAAAAAAGGCAGCCAGCAGGAAATAGAAAATCTCCTAATCTAATGACATTTAAAAAAAAATAAAGTTACAATAGGCAAACTTGAAAAAAAAATTATATAAACATAAAAAGCAATTTCCTTAGCTACTTATTTTAATCTTGTCCCAGTTACTTTATTACTGAGTCAGAAAACAGTTTCTTTCTTTACTCCCTACTTTAGTTTTGAGTTGGATACTAAAATCAAGTTGTTATGATGTAGAGGAGATGACAGTCTATTGCTATTAAAAACAGCATGTGGCCCTAAAAATCTAACCTTTGATCACCACGTAAAAACATAAAGAGTGGAGTCCTATCTTTAAGACAATCTAGTTCTAGAGCCTCAAATTATAGGTGATGAAATTATGTCTAGAAAAATTAAGTGATTGCTAATTACAAATGCTCTTTTACTTATCATGAGGTTATGTCCCAATAAACCCATTTTAGGTTGAAAACACTATAAATCAAAAGGAATTTTCTACACCTAGCCTACCAAACATCATAGGATAGACTAGCCTACTTTAAAAATGCTCAGAACACAATATCCAAAAAAACTCTGGCAACATACTATACTGTGAAGCAAGCTTAATCAACCTACAGCCCACGGGACACATGTGGCCCAACATGGCTTTGAATGCATCCCAATGCAGAGTCATAAACTTTC
>PVKE010015678.1:0-33093 GCA_004027555.1 Craseonycteris thonglongyai
GTCTTTCTTGCCTCTTGCAGTGACATGGTCTGAAGTAGGGCAGTGCTGTTGACATCAAACACTTTTAAATATATATTTATTTATTTATTTATTTTGACAGAGGAGAGAGAGAGAGAGAGAGATACAGAGACAGAGAGAGAACTGAACTGGGGGAGCTCCCAGTTCAGCATATGGGTCCGCACGGGCCGGGGCCGGGATTTGAACCTCAGTACCTGGGGCTGCAAAGTGAGCGCCTAACCCACTGAGCCATCCCGGCTTCCCCTCGAACACTTTTAATATGACAGCCATAAATGGTCTCGATCTCAGCTTCATTCCAGCATAGACCTTACTAGTTACGGAAGCATGACAACTGTTATGGAACCGTTCACATCTCCATGTTTAAACCTTACTTTTCACTTCTGCTGTCATGTCATAGTTACTGTCTCGCAGTGATCGCTCAGTAAAATAGCTGATCTGGCATTTTGAATGACCTGGGAAAGGTTACAACACCTCCCATGTAACCTCATGTTCTTTAACTTTCTCTTCTTGGGACGTGTGGTGTGTCGGTACCACATAGGATGCACGAGGCAACCTCTGCAGACACTAAGCGCCCAAAGAGGAAACGCTGTGAAGTGTGGGGAGAAAACCCCAACCCCAATGACTGGCGGCGAGTTGATGGCTGGCCCGTGGGGCTGAAGAACGTTGGCAACACCTGCTGGTTCAGTGCTGTTATTCAGGTGTGATGTTCAGAGGCAGCTGAGTCTTCTGCAAACCGTTTGTAGTGTATTCAACTGAACTGTGAGAAACACGGCTTCAAAAATATATTCTTATAGAAAATGTACTATAGTTTATTTAATCTGTTCCTCTTGTTAGCCATTGGTTCTAGGCTTTTCCTAAAAGAAAGAACATTTTTTCAGCTACATTTTTATGCATAGCCATCATTATGGCCTTAGACGTAACAGAAGTAGAATTACAACGTTGACAGTTTTAAGTACTCGTAAAGTAAAAGAGGTATTTTTTTTTTTTTTGCTGCCGTTATTTTGAAAGAAAGGCTATAAATCCACGTCTGTCGTTATTTCAGTCTCTCTTTCAGTTGCCTGAATTTCGAAGACTTGTCCTGAGCTACAGCCTGCCACAGCGGGTGCTTGAGAACTGCCCCAGTCACACGGTAAGTGGCTGTTGGGGACTCTCCGTTATGGGGTCCCTTTCGTCCAGAGCTCCTGATCTGTGTGGCTGGCGCTGAAGCCCTGGTGATGCGCCTGTGCCTGTTTTCATGTCCAAATGGCTCTTTCCCTTCTTTGTGATGAGAAACAAGGGTTTTCAAAAAAAAAATGTAAAGTTAAGTAGAAGTAAAATAAGAAAAACAGTTGCAAGAAAAAGACAGGTCACCCTGAAGGGAGGGATTGAGAAAGCCTGGTTCTGTCCCTGGCGCCTCTCATACTGCTCCCTGAGCCCTCAGGCAGGAGATGCAGAATGGACCACAGGCCTGGGCCTCCTTGGAAGAGGCGTCTTTATGTCAAAGGAAATAATGGCTGTGCAGAGTCTGTTCTTGCCAGAGGGCGGAGCCTCCTGCCAGGGGCCTAACCCTACCCCAGGGAGGGAGGACTGGCTGCAGCCTCAGAAAGCGAGCAGTTTCACTTTCCTGACACTATTACCTCTCTGGCTCCTACATAAATATTCTTCCAGTGCTATTGGTTGTCCCCTGTCCGGACCGTATCGGAGTGCCTGTGACAGAGCGTGAGACCCGGCCCCGGTCTCCTATACGAGTGTAAATGAGGGGGCGAGCGCTGATGACTTTGTGTTGATAGGCTCTTAATTTTCCAAGTAAGAGGCTTTAAAGATGCACATTGCTGTCTTTCCTTCAGGAAAAGAGAAATGTCGTGTTCATGCGGGAGCTTCAGCATTTGTTTGCTCTGATGATGGGGTCAAGCCGCACATTCGTGGACCCCTCAGCAGCCCTGGAACTCCTAAAGGGGGCGTTCCGATCAACTGAGGAGCAGCAGGTACACGCCAGCACCTGCCCGTGTGTCCAACTCTGGGCTTTGCAGTCAACCTGGTTAATGTAACTGACGTTGCTTTATTTTAACTGTGTAATAAACTGAACGTGAGTAGGCAAGACTATGGTGCCTGCCTTTGCCCTTACAGAGAGAGAGAAAGAGAGAGAGAAGAGATAGATATAGATGGATGGATAGATGGATGGATGGATGGATGTGGGGGAGGCTGGCAGTTCTAAAGGGAAGAAGAAACAGTATCAGAAAGAATAGAATCATAGATGGATGGATAGGTAGATGGATGGATGGATGGATGGATGGATGGATGGATGGATGGATGGATGGATGATGGATAGATGGATGGATGATGGATGGATGGATGGATGGATGGATAGATGGATGGATGTGGGGAGGCTGGAAGTTCTAAAGGGAAGAAGAAAGAGTATCAGAAAGAATAGAAGCATTCAGAGGCTGTTGGCTCGGAAGACACTGGGAAATATCTCAGGAATGCTCGCAAAGGGTCACTGAGAAAAGTATAGAATCTTATTTTTAAAACTATTTAAACCCGAGTTCAGCTTTTCTGAGAAATCTTTCTCTTCTAGATTAGGGTGACCAGACGTCCCGCTTTTGGGGGGCAGTCCCAATTTTTAACAGTTGTTCCCGCGTCGTTTTAAAAAGTCCCGATGTTTGGAAAGAATGCATGACAAGCTAGGGAACGGCGGGAGATAGACCCAATTTTTCATCAAGAACCCCCTCCCCGCCGGTCCATGGTTTCCCGCTTTACCAATGTTAACATCGGGTCACCTTATTCTAGATGCTAGGACTTTCCCCTACCTCCTCTGAAGAAACAAAGCCATCACTATCAGTGACATAATATTAATTTTTTTCTCTATCTAAGGTCCTATAGTTTTACAAAATTTTTTAGACATTTCATAAAAATTTCCTTTGTCCATCATAAATTTTAAAGGACAATACAGTCTATTCTTTGGACTTTTTTTTTTTTCTTTTTAAGGCTGAACTGGAAGATTTTGTTTGTTAGTTTGTTACAAGCCGATGTGGCTGGGAGTGACCGAATTCTGGTTTCCTCCTCGCCACGACTTCGAGGTTGCCTGACATTTCTTTCTGCAATGGCTGGGTCCCAGCATTCCTAGTCTTCATGACATGTGCCCCTAAAAAAGGACTGCTTGCACAGTAACAGAATCTTGATCATGGGTGGGATAAGAGCAAGTGTTCACTTGCCTGAGTGCGGCATTGGGCCTAACTCTGGTGCAACCTGTACCTGTCTTACAGCAAGACGTGAGTGAGTTCACACACAAGCTCCTGGATTGGCTGGAGGACGCGTTCCAGCTGGCTGTTAATGCTAAGTGAGTGCTGAGGGTTGGTTCGTGCATCCTCCTTACAGCGGCTCAGTGAGACCTACGATACGGGAGAAAAATGACTGATCTCAAGTAGAAATGGCTGTTTTTTACCCAACCTCATGGGGAAGCCACTCCAATACTTGTCGTTGTATATCCCCATTGCCTTTGGCTTTTCCTTCTAAGGACATAGATCATCATGTTAACGCACAATTTTTTACTAAAAGGGCCATACCTCTTAACTTTGTTAGAGTCATAGCCTGTGCTATAAAATATATAAGAGGGCTAAGTGAACCCTGGATGCGAACATGCCAGAATAATATGGGTATAGTCAGTGCAATCTAAGGTGACTGATGAGGTCTGTGTAGAGGGTTAGAGTATAGCTTTTAGTCATACCAGTTATTGACAAGTGAAATTCGGGTCAAAGAATACAAGTATCCTCACCTCATTCAGGTGCTGAGAAGTTCTTTTTCTAAGGTGGGTTAACTTTAGGTGGAAGAAACATCATAAAACAGCTTTGCAAATAGCACCTTACATACTTAGCCCTTTAAGATGGGCTTGAAGAAATGAACTATAGCTGACCTTGAACAGCACAGGTTTGAATTGCATGTGCCATCTATGCACAGATTTTTTTCAATAAATATATTGGGGAAATATTTGGAGATTTGTGAGCATTTGAAAACAAACAAACACAAAACCTCGCAAACTACGTAGGAATTGAATGTTGTAGATTTTCTACCACAGGGGCTCAGCCCCCAACCCTCTCATCGCTCAGGGCTTGACTGTAATTTCACTCCATCGCTGTGCCCCTGGGGAACTCTTTTTCTCTTTATTTGTAGAACTGCCCAAGAGGGCTCGTTGTTACCTCTGTCCCGTCATAACATGTCTTTGGATGTTATGCTGAATGTGTACAAAGTACATGCACTTGTCTGCATGTGACTCCCCTGTTAGACTCTTGAGCTCCTTAAGGCCAGGGCTCCTGCCTTATTGTCTGTGTTTTCAGAATCCAACGCAATGCTGGGCATGTATAATACTTGTTCAGTGAACATTTGAGCTGAAGTAATCTGTTACTTATTTGAGACCATAGCTGCTTGGAGTTTGATGAGAAAATGTATTGTTTTTGCTTTTGGATGATGGTAGGGTTTAATGTAGTGCGTATCTGATCCAGATGATACAGAGCTGTCTTTTTACTTTGTTAAAGCAGCAGCCCCAGGAACAAATCTGAAAATCCAATGGTGCAGTTATTCTATGGAACCTTCCTCACCGAAGGGGTTCGTGAAGGTAAGTTTTCTGCTCTGGAAGCTCGGGCTCATCCTGTGACCAGATCTGGATTACTGTGCCCATGTGGGGTGGCTGTCTAATGACAAGGCTGAGAGGAAGGCAAATGTGCTTCCAAATGCTGGTTCTGCCTGAGTGCGTAAACTGTGTGAGCGCCTGGGTCCTCGGTTATATCATCTATAAAATGGGCCCGATCTTTATCTCAGGACTGTTACATTAAATCGTGTAACGTTTGCACTGGCCAAATCTGGTATTCATGTCAGACGTACTGTGATATTACTTGGTTTTCTCTGAGTTGTTTTCCCCAGTGTAATACCCAAGCTCAAAAGGTTTTGTGGAGTTACACTGCCAGAATTTTTGGTCAACTATAAAAGGCATAAGCCGCATGTCATGAGATTGTCTGTGTTTCAACTGTGGAGAATTTTGAACGCATCCAAATAGACCAGGATAAAAACCCAGTGACCTCAGCAACTACTAGCCCACGGCTGGTCAGCCATCTCCCATCTACTTACTCCTCCGAAATTCCTTTTGAAACCACCAATACCACTGTCACTCAAAAAAAAAAGTGTTTCTTAACATCAAATATCTAGCCAGTATTCACATTGTTAATTTGTTTTATAATTGTATATATGGAGGGGAGAGTGTGTTTATTTTTACGGTCTGTGGCTCATCTGTGACTGGTCGATAATGTCTTTTAAGTCTCTTCCAGAAGGTCTTTTCAGTGCGCTTCTCCTCGCCATTCTTTTCCTTGAAATGTGCGTACTTTTTAGGAGAAACTGGCTTGTGGGTTCTCAGTACTCCCCACACTCTGAAATTTCGCTGCTTGCGTACCCGTGATAGTTAAACGTATCCGTGCTTAACGTGGTCCTCTGACTCCCTCTCTGTAAATTGGTGGTTGGAGCTGGGGTTTGACTGGATTCAGGTAAGGCTGCTCTGGGCACGACAGATGCCCAGGTGGTGGGATAGTCTGGATCAGACAGCGTCTGATATCCGGTTGTCTTTCTTACAATGCTAGCCGTTGTTCATGATCGTGCCTGGCCCACGGGTTCATCCGAGGCTGCTCTATAGGCTACAGTGCACTTGTAACCAGTTCTCAGGACGTGGCTGAATTAACTGTCTCTGCTACTAGAAAGACAGGCTCGCGATAGCGATACCTTTTAAAAAGCAATCTCGGGAAGCCGGGATGGCTCAGCGGGTTGAGTGCTCGCTTTGCAGCCCCGGGTTCTGGGGATCGAATCCCGGCCCTGGCCCGTGCAGCCCCATATGCTAAACTGGGGCTTGGCCCCCATTTCCGTTCTCACCAGGGCGAGCTTCCCAAATGGGAGCCCTGGTTTAGCTCCCAGCTTGCTGAGGTGTGTCTCCCATGTGGGAGGCCCCCACCTGGTTCCTGCCCTGAGTGGCCCCGTGCCCACCTGTCAAAAAACTGATGGCGTACAACTATGGAGACTACTCTGGGCCCTTCCTCCTCTCTCTGTCTGTCTGTCTCTCTCTCTCTCTGTCAAAAACAAAATAAATCTTTAAAAAGCAATGTGTTCCTTTCTAGGAAAGCCCTTTTGTAAGAATGAGACCTTCGGCCAGTATCCCCTTCAGGTAAATGGCTATCGCAACTTAGACGAGTGTTTGGAAGGGGCCATGGTGGAAGGTGACACTGAGTTGCTGCCTTCCGCTCATGCAGTGAAGTACGGACAGGAGGTGAGTTGGGCACTTGTATTTGGCACGTGAGTGACAGCCAGTTCATCAGGACTGAGCTGCTTTGGCAAATGGTTTCCCATCACATTAAATTAAATAACTTTACACGTAACAAAACGTGAACGAGCGTGAAGTATCTCATGGGTTGATATGAGCTAGTGAGTCTTAGTATGTGAAAAAAAAAGGTTCTGTACTGTAAGTATGGATTTGAGTTCATCGTATAACGCTTGTATGCTGCTTCTGATGTTTTAAGTATGATCAAGTTTCTCTCTTTCTGTTGAAGCCTACCTGTGCCTGAGTAGGGAGAACCCACTGCCCCCATATTTTCGGAGGGTAAAAGTGCAGTGATAACTCCTATGGTATGCCATTTAGAATGTTTTCCCTATCCTAGTACTTACTGTTTTCAGTTGTAAATTCTGCCTTTGCTTTAAACTTTTTCTTTTTTTTTCCATTTTATATTCCTTTGTGTATTTGTGTGGGTTGCAAAGAAATGGGGAAATTGAAGGGAAAGCAAGGGTAATTAATATCTTAAACTTCCAGCTGGGTTAAGAATTAGTGAGTTCCATTTGTAGCATGCGTTGTTAACATCACACAGCTTGGATTGATCTCCTTTCATTGTACATTTTGAGACAAAATTGTGGCTTCTATGAGGCCCATGTCAGTTAAAGGAGGAAGGAAAGCTTTCTTGAATCAAAATGAGGCGCTGAGCATGCGCCTTGTTAGTGCATGAGCAGTAGAGCGGGGTTGGGGCTGAGAGAGTTCCTGGCCCTCTAGCTTTTCCAGGCAAGTGCTAATTCCTGATTGGGAGACTGAACCGCTGGCCCATTGTGCGGAGCCGATGCTCTTACAAAAGAGAAGGATTGTTCATGGAGCTCCTTAGCCCTCTGGAGACCCTCATTCGTGGATGGGAACTATTTATAAAATAAAACAAAAAAACCCAGAAAATCCTCATGCTTGTTTAGATTTAGCCCCGCGGGAGTCAGACAAGCTCTGCGGATTCACCTGGTGCGCACAGAGGCGCGTGAAGGGCACCTCGTTCCCTGTGCCTTTGGTAAAGGGAGCTTTTGGAAGCCGCTCCCACAGCACTCTGGCACACAGGTGAACTGGACTGAAATGCCTTTTCCTGGTGTAGCTTTCCCTCGTCTCTGGTCTGTAACAGGTGAAATCCGATTTTATAGTCAGGGCTTGCTTTTCTGGAAACTCCAGGTGACATTGTAAGTTCGTTTGTCCAGATCCCTCAGGAGACGTGTAAATACTTGGAGTTTAGAGATTTTCTCAGACACTTGAGAACTCATATGAGACTATTTCAGGTATCCTTTTTAGACATAAAGGGGACTAAAATTAGGGTTAATAGACTATAAATAAATGGTATGTCGTATATACACACAAATTTGTCTTTTCAGCTGATTCATGGAGACAGTTATATGCTGCTTAGAGCATCGGCTCTAATTCTCTGGTTAGGCAGGCCCTTTCCTTCAGGTTTTGATTCTTCAACACTGATGAGTGAGTTAGGAAGGTGCGTGATCCAGGGCACATATTTCTGACGATGATAGTTGAGTAGAATGCTGTTGACTGGCTCATAAATTTGGAGGACTGAGGAATGTTTAACACATTCTCTAAGAGGGCATGATTCTAAGTGGTCATTTCTTTTGGGCATTGAGAATAAACAAACGCTCTAAAATGAGTTTGATATGAAGATAAATTCTATACCAAAAGATAAAATATGATGAGGGATATTTTAAATCTGGCTATTGCCATTTCCTCAAAATAACTTACTTCTCCCACATTTCTGTCCCTGACTTAGTGTTGGTTTACAAAGCTACCTCCAGTGTTGACCTTTGAACTCTCAAGATTTGAGTTCAATCAGTCCCTTGGTCAGCCAGAGAAAATTCACAATAAGCTGGAATTTCCTCAGATCATTTATATGGACAGGTGAGTTCTGTGGTGGACTGTCTTCTTACGCTTTGAAGCAGAAGTGAGTCCACACTCAGTGTGTTGTGCACAGAAATTACCTGGAGGTCCTGAGAATACGCACGTTTGGATTTAGTGGGTTTAGGTGGGGGCCCAAGAGTGTGCACTTCTAAGAAGCTGTCAGGGTGATGCTGATGCTGATCTCTGGACCACAATTTGAGAAGCGAGGCTTCAGGTGGAAGCCCTGCTTATTTGGGGGTGAAGCACAGTCTGTGCGGTAACCACAGTGTATTTCTTTCTAGTCTCGTTTGTTATGTAGAGGTCACATACAGAAAAGCTTCCCCTTCTTAGGTGTACAGCCCGTGAGTTTTGGCGAATGTGTGTAGTCATATAACCACCATCACAGTCCAGATGCAGAGTATTTCTACCACCCAGAAGGTTCCCTGGGCCCCTCTGCAGTTAATCCCTTCCCCCACTCCCAGGCCCATAAAGAAATACTCCATTTATTTAAGTCTTTGAATCTCTCTCAACAGTGTTCTATAATTTTTAGTGTACAGGGCTTGCATATACCTGATTGTTTATTCCTAAATTTATGTTTCATGTTATTATAACTTTTTAAATTCTACTTTCCATTTATATCTTTTGACCTTCCTAAATCACTTATTAGTTCCGATGTATTTTCGTGGAGGCCTTGAGATTTTCTATGTAGATGATCATGCCATCTGCGTGCTTTGTATTTTTTTTTTATGTGATTGCACTTGCTATCCCTCCAAGGAGAAAGTTTCCAGTCTTCACCATTAAGTATGATGTTAGCGGTGTGCTCTCATAGATATCCTTTTCTGAGGAAGTTTCCTTGGACTCCTAGTTTGCTAAAACTCTGTGTCGCTCATGTTTTTAATTATAAATGGTGTTTGTTGGCTTATTTGCTTAGGTACATGTACAGGAGCAAAGAGCTGATTCGAAGCAAGAGAGAGCATATTCGGAAGCTGAAGGCAGAAGTCAAAGTCCTGCAGCAAAAACTGGACAGGTGAGTTGTGCTAAGAAATAAAGTGTAGAGCCTTCAAGTCAGATAATCTGCTCATGTAAAATCAATCCAGTTTAAGTATGAACTAGTGCATTTTCTAAAATAGCTAAGAAAATAGTTTCCTAAGTGTGAAGCAGTTAGTTTCAAGATCAGCTCACAGTATCCGTGGGCAAAGTGTGGTCCCGGGAGACTGCAGGGACCCCGAGTCCCCCGTTGGTTGTTGCCGAGAACCCCAGTTCTGAGTCTGTAGTCTCCACTTTCTCTACTCCCCTTGCCGTCCTTTTCACGCGCATGAGAAAGGGGACCGTCACAGCAGTCCCGGCCCTGGGTCTTAGGAAAGCAGTGTCTGGGAAAGGTTAAGAAAGCAAAACCAGTGCGGCCCTACCTAGAGTAGTGCTAACTGAGTAACGGGCTAGCGTTTCTGACACATTCCAAGTCCTTTGTCTGACGGAGGAATCGCTCCCCTTTTGGGGGGTCTGATTTGCACTGTTTCTGTGGCATCTTACGGTGAGTTCCTAAGGAGGAGTCAGTGTAACTTCTGTCCGGTCAGGATAGAGCCCTTCGCACATTTCAGAAGGAATTCCACACAGTGTCAGGTGGATTTCCCTCCTTTTATCTGCTTAGCAATTCTGTGGCTACCACCGCCCACCTCTACCCCTGCCCCCGTTCCTAGGTAGTCATTTCCCCGAGAGGCAACCTTTTCCACACCAGCCCGCGGTAGCCTTGCACTCATGGCTCTCCCTCGTCCTCCCTCACTCAGGAAGAACTCACCCAAGGCGCATCGTGATGGGCCATCTGCAGTTTTCTCAGTATACAGTTAAACTGAGCATCGAGTCGACTTCATTAGTGTCCTATTTGCTATGACAGTGAACTATAGAACTCATTCAAGTAACTGTTTTTACTGAATTTAATACATGCCAGTAATGGCAGAATCTTGGGTATTATTAAAATAATGTGTGAGTTACTTTTGGTTAAGGTACTTATTATTTACTAATCTCAACGAAGTCTTTCATAATTTATGCCTGCCTGCCTATACTGAGTGAGTGTGTGAATAACAAGGGCTGTGCGAAAGAAAGATTTGCCGGTTGTCTTCACCTCGGTCTGTTATCCGCATCTACTTCCCATTTCCAGCTCTCTCTCATTTTCCCCGATAATTGCAGAGCGGTTCATCTGCAGGACAACAGGGCGTGGACGCTTGGATACAAGTTTGGAGGCATTATTTTTCAGATTGGAGTGCTGGTGGTGGTTCTGTTTTTCTTTAAGAAGCAGCATTTACTTTTGTGACCAGAGCCTGCTTGTGATATGATATCAAGAGAAAGCACATGTGAAAGGTTTGATTAGGAGCACATTTGACATGTTTTCTGTCTGGTATAAAAATTTAGATTGTTTTAAATAGACATTTTCGCTTTTGCAGCTCGAGAATTTTTGCCCTATAGATGGTTTGCGTGACACATTAAACACTGGATAACCTTTAGGAATAAGCCTTTCCGTGAACTCTCCCCACAATAACAGATCTTTTGTCTGCAAGCCTCCAAAGCCAAGGCAGGCCTGGCCGGCACTGTACACACCGTCGTTGCCTCCTAGGTATGTGAAGTACGGCTCGGGCCCAGCGCGATTCCCGCTCCCGGACATGTTGAAATACGTTATTGAATTTGCGAGTACGAAGCCTGCCTCAGAAAGCTCTGCGTCTCAGAGGGGCACAGGCGTGGCATTACCACTTTCTTCGGTGCCCTGCGCGGTTTCTGACCTCACAGCCAAGGAAAGGTAATCAAAATAAAACAGAACAAAACAGCGTATTTATATATATGCTGTCCGGAAAGTATCACGTCATACGGAAATTAGAGGCAGTGACAGCTGCATTTTTTCCCAGCAAGCCCTCATGTATGTGTATATATACGTATATATCCATGTGTACACACACATACACACTTTTTTTTTTTTTGGTGTAATTTGAACTATTCACCATCTTTCTACCTGTTTCACACTCACCCCATATGAGCTCAAGGGCTGTGGACTCTGTCTTAAAGGGGAGGATTTTGCCAACTGTCACTTGGTCGAGTGCTCATAATCCCCACAGGTGCATTCGTCTTGCCTTCGTGGTGGTCGGGACCATTTCAGAGGCTTCTGAACCTTCCGGAACAGCGCTGATGCCCCATCAAGGCTGCCTGGCTGTGAGCTGGCTGCCACCCGGCTGCCACCAGAGGCCCTTCTCTGAGGACGCCTCAGCCCGCTCTTCCAAACCTCTTACTCTCCTGTGTGCTGAAAAGTGTGCACGGCGAACTACACACCACAGAGCAAGAGGCTTGGTCATAAATAGGAAGTTCACACATGAGCAGAACTGGAAGGACAGTCTGGAGGGGGCCAATCTAGGGAAGCAGCAGGAAGGCCAGGTCACATGAGTCCCTGACATGTTCCAGTTCCTCCCCAGCCGCCACCGTGCCCGGCCGCTGTGCCTGGAGGAGCCACCACCGCCAGCTCCAGTTGCCTCTGCCCCCTGCTCATCCTGGGCTTACCTGTCCCTGTGTGTGGGTCCTTTGGGAAGAGGTTGTCTCCATTACTGTGTTTGTGTGAGAGAGCAGGTGGGATGAGTAGGGAGTGAGAGTTTCTTCAAAGTCAAAGCCAAGGGAAGTTCACTGTTCTTCAGAGCCAGGAACCTAAGTACCGTATTTTCCAGCGTATAAGACGACCGGGTGTATAAGACACCCCCCTAATTTTACAGTTAAAACATAGGTTTAGGCCTATATTCGCTGTATAAGACTACCCCCCACTTCCGAGGCTGTAGTCTTATACAGCGAATATAGGCCTAAACCTATGTTTTAACTGTAAAATTAGGGGGTCGTGTTATACGCCCGGTCGTCTTATACGCCGGAAAATACGGTACAAGCAGAAGCTTATAGTCCAGCTGGTTGTCTGTGTGCCATTTGTTTAACAATAGTTAAATAGTAGATAAATTAACATTTACTTTACGTGCTTTTGTCTCAGTTTAGGGCAATGGTGTGAAGTTAGCGTTTGTATTTTAGAGCTGAGTATTAGATTACTTACCCGAGACCCCTGACTTCCCGAGTGTGGAGCTGAGGAACCCTGGAGCGGGCCTTTGCCTTTCTGTCCTGCCCCCTGGTTTGCATTCCTGCAGCTTGGAGGCTCCGAATATTTTCTTCCTGGATTCATCTGTCTGCCCACTTGTGCCGGTTGCATCTTGGAAACTGTCATCGATTCCTCGACGCTTCCAGTCCCAGTCGCCCCTTCTCCACATCCTCTCCCTTCTTCAGGAGAAGGAGTTAGAACAAGTCGTTAGACAGCATGAGCTGTAGGCTCAGGCAGATCTGCGTTTACTCTCCATCATTCACTAGCTGGGTGACTGAGGAAGTTGCTCAATTTTCCTAAACCTCAGTTTTGTAGTTGGATTAGAGGGGTAGCAATAGTCTCAGCCTATAAGCGTGTTGTGTCAATGAGATGATGCACCTAAAGGAAAGGGTTGGCTCAGAGCCTGTACGGAGCAAATGCTCACCAGCTGGTACTTTTCCAGGGTGCAGCGTGCTTCCCAAAGCACAGTCATTGTGGCCAGGGCATATTCCGGACACGATCGTCTGAGCATAATTTTCTCCTCCCTTCAGCTCAAGTACAGAAGGCTCTTCTCAGGATGTTGAAAGTACCCTTTCTCCTTCTGAAGAGTCTCTGCACAAGCCCAAGACGGTGAGCGAGCCACCGACGTCTTCCGGGTCTTCCACGGAAATGCCTGCGCAGCCAGCTCCTCGCGCCGTCACCGACGAGGAGATAAGCTTTGTGAAGAGCTGTCTGCAGCGGTGGAGGAGCGAGATCGAACAGGACATTCAAGGTGGGCGCCTGTGGAGTTTGTCAGTCACTGTCTCTTCTGTTTGCTTGGCTATTTGGAAGTTAGGCACGTTGGGCATACACCTGCCAGTGACATATATACTATGCATTTGCCCTGGTGTTTGTGACCTTAGTTCCCTGTAAGATCAGATCACACACGCTCCCTTTATACAACTATAGAAAGGCCCCTCCGCCATGTTTCTGGGCGTTCTGGACAGTTAGACACTCCTCATCACCTGTGGGTGGGACTTTTCTGGATCTGTTTTTTGTTTTGTTTTTTTCCCCCTGTGGCTTAGCTGAACTCTGGTTTCAGTTGACCCAGACTTAGATCTGACCTCGCCTGGATTTCCACTTTTGAAACTTTTCTGTGTGGAACATGCTTTACTGAAGTTAATGAGGCTGCAAATATTTAGCAGGGCACACAGTGTAAAATTGAATTATTCAGTGTCATGCTCTTAAAGGGCCTTTGGCCTCATGGTCGTGTTGCCCAGACTTTTATCTTTTTCTCCTTTTACCTGAGGAGCACAGTAGATAGATAGATAGATAGATAGATAGATAGATAGATAGATAGATAGATAAAAAATAAAACAAAACCCAGACCCCTCGCATGTTCTTAGTCATAGGGATTTAGCCCTGCCTTACTCTGCTACTTTGCTCCAGGTCCTGTCTCTGGGACATTTAATTTATACCCAGGCAACTCATTAAGATCCTTTTCTAAGTCCGCTCTTTCTTCTTTAGTGAATTTTGGTGCCGATTATGAGATAATTTTTGAAAGTCTTGTTGTACTTACATTAAACGAACACGTTCATCACCTAGAGCACTCGCTGCCCTACAACCAGACACTCCTTCGCCATTGATTCGTAGAGAGAAGCTGGGGTCATCAGCCGCATGCAGATGGACCGCGCTGTCGGCTTCCTTGAAGCAGCCGCATGGTGCAGAATGACATCACTGTGACGGAGTGTTCTTTTTTAACAGATTTAAAGAATTGTATCGCCAGCACCACGCAGACTATCGAACAGATGTACTGTGATCCTCTCCTTCATCAGGTACGAAGTCCCGGGGAGAGTGCAGGGCATGTTCTGGTGCTGCTGATGGGCGACACAGGAAAAAACGGGTGGTTTCCCTTGTAACTGAACCCTCCCTGAGAAATAGGAGGAAACGCAGAAGGAAACGGGCCATGTTTTGTTTATTTATTTTAGGCTAAAAAAAAAAACCAAACCAATGTATCTTCTGCCACCAGTGGAACCCAAAATATGTCTGCCACGTGTTATTTTTTTGATATATTAGAAAGATTGGCTGTCAGATATGAATAAAAATGTCTCATTTGGTTGTAATTTAAGGGCAGTGGGGGGAATCTGCACTAGGGACCTATCCCTTGCAAAGTACCATGATCCTTTGTTTAGCAACATACATTCAAGCTTTCTTTTTTCTCAAATTGCTCCAAAAGGGAGCGAGGCAGGGCAGACTTCCTTATCGTCCACGTGAATTTTTGTTTAGTGTTCTGGGCGTGGAGGGCAGGAGGGGGTGCAGTTAGGGGCTGACCTGTCCGTGGCTCCCAGGTCAATGGCTGAAGGATCAGAACCCCGTTTCCAGATTGCACGGAGGCAGCTTCTGCTGCACAGCAGGAATGCATTGTGTGAGTCCTGGGTTTTCCCCATTTTTCTCTCTTATATTTCAAAAGATTCACCACTAGGAAAAGCATGTCAAGGTATTGATTAAATGTAAGTTTAATTTGCTTCTATGGCCGGCTTTCCTTTTTTCCTCCAGTAGTTAGTTGGCACTTAAGCAGTGCTCTCTTTTCTCCGTATTGAAGAAAGAAATGCTTTTCAAAGGTTGAAACAAACCCATAGGTAGTTAGAAGGGTCTTCACCCCAGGTCAGTGGAGGATTACTCACAAGAAGAACTGGGGACCATGTGACTGATTCATAATGAAATACGCTAACTTAAACTTTGGTACCAAGTAAAACAGGCAAAGAACAAGATAGCCACTACACTTGTGGGTCCCTAGTGCAGTAAACATTTTCTCGACATGAGTGTGGTCCAGGGGATTCTGTCTGAGAAGTTGATTTTGGAACTGGGGGGATAAATAGGGCTAGGGTACCTTTGGCTTTTAGATCTACAATTGTAGGAGTTTGGAGTTGAAGGAGGCCTCAACAGAGTCATCCAATTCAACTGTCTGGTTTTAAAGATTCAGGAACTGAGAATAATTGGTAGGTTCCTAACCTGTGATTTTGTTAGTTCATCTTAAAACTCAGTAAGATGTTCTGACGTGAACCCTGAATCAAACATACATATAAACGGTTGGTTTTCTTACATCTGAGAGTTGGGAATAATTTTTAATTTTAATAACCTGAACTTGGCCAGATTTCTTCACCGACTCTGAAGAACGTGCCTTCTGATTTGCAGGTGCCTTATCGTTTGCATGCCGTCCTTGTGCATGAAGGGCAAGCCAATGCCGGGCATTACTGGGCCTATATCTATAACCAGCCCCGACAAGTCTGGCTCAAGTACAATGACATCTCTGTCACTGAATCTTCCTGGGAAGAACTTGAAAGAGATTCCTACGGCGGCCTGAGAAATGTTAGTGCTTACTGTCTGATGTACATTAACGACAAGCTATCCCACTTCAGTGCAGGTGAGCAATACCTTAGCAGAAGCCAGAGACGGGGAAAATCTGTCCTGCTCAGGGAAGGGGAACTAGAATTTTTTATAAAGTAATAATGCATTTAAAAAACACAAACAGTACAAAAGAGAATAAAAAGGAAAACTAAGTTTGCTTTCCTGCTCCTTTCCTTGAGCCCAACAAGTGTCCATTATTAGACTTCTTACATGGTCTTCAAGGAACGCCCCGTGCTTGCTGGATTCTACTTACTGACTTCTCTCCCTCATCCCTTTATTTCCCCCAAATGCGATATTTTTCCAGTCTATTCTGTGTCTTTCATTAATTGTGTATCTTAGCGATCTGTATATTTTCATAAATAAAACTGACTCATTTTTTCTAACAACTGCATGAAAATCTCATTGCATGGAATATATATATAATTTATTAGGCCCACTTCCCACTGATAGACTTTTAAGTTGTCTCTAGTTTTCTTCTTTCTTAGTGACATTTTTGTACGCATACTTTTGTACCCTTTGGAATATAGTGAAATTTTACCAGTGGATTTGCCTAAATAATTTCATACTTCTCATAATCTTGCTAGTAATGCTAAGAGCAGTCATACTTATTTATTTTGGTACTTTGCTCCTTATTGCACGCTTTCAGACTTTATTTCTCTAGTAACACAACTCCAAGAGGGAGGGAAGGAGGCAGGGTAGGAATTCTTATCCACGTTTTCCAGCTGAGCTTCTCTAGTTGTCCAGAGTCATACAGACAGTAAGGAAATGGCAAGGCCATGATTCAAATCCAGTCTGACTCCAGATTCTGTGCCATTTCCCATTTCCATCATTCTCTCACTCTTCCTTTCACTTCTTCTCTGAGAGGCTTTAAAGCCAGCATTTCACATCTAAGGTCGTAGAAGGCCTTTGCTTTTAGTTCAAACTCGACTGGTTTGCATAGGTGAAGAAGTACGTGTGAGGCCTTTTGTGCATCACGTGGTCTTTCCTACTTGCTAGTGAGGTTGGGGGTGCAGGCTGGAGAGAATAGTCACTTATCAATAATGGCTTTTCATAATTGCGCCTTTGCAGCACAAAAGCAGGGACGGCTGTTGTGGAAGTTGTTGTACAAGTGACTACTGGTTGTTGATAGCGTTTGGGGGCTTTGATAGGACCTGTGTATCTCATGTTTATAGAATAGAATAGAAACAAACAAGGGAAATTGTCATTTGTTGACTAGTGGAAAGATGAGTCAATGGGAGCCAGTAAGTAGATGTGTTATTCTGCTGGAGGGTATTTTTTGTTTGGTTTGGTCAAACAAACAAAATGTTAGAAATGAAATTTAATTTGTTCTTGATATCCTACCATTTTTGTATCTTTTAATAAACCACGTGTTATTGACCATCTAACTGTTTGATCCAATTGCTTTCTGATAGCACTTAATTGTGTAAAACTTGAGGCAGTATAAATGTCTTGGAATTCATCTCTAACCGTCATGAGACAGATATTCTTATCAATAATAAGCACAGTGGTTACATTGACAAAACTATTTAGCTTGAAATTAGCATTGGATCTAATGATTTTCTATATTTCTAAGAAATGTTTGGTGCGTTCTTGCTACTTTGCCAATGATTGGCCTTTATTCCAAATCCTTACTGTGATTCATTCGTTCCTTTAATAGATACTCAATGCCCGTCTGCCTACGGAGCTGCCAGGCACGGTTCTCGGTGTGCTGTGACTGCTAGCCTTATGTTATCAGTACTGGTGATGGGTTATGTGTGTGTGTATATGTATGTCTGTGTGTATTCTTTATTCGGAAGAAGAAAAAAGACAGAGTGTAGTATTTGTTCCCTTTGTTTCTAGAAAGGACCTTTTGATTTCTCACGTTTCGCTGGCTTGTCTCCCATTCTAACTCCATCTTCGTTCTTCCTCAGAGGCAGCCCCGAGTGAGTCGGATCAGATGTCAGGAGAACTGGACGCTCTGTCTGTTGAGCTTAAGCATTATATTCAGGAAGATAACTGGAGGTTTGAGCAGGAAGTAGAAGAGTGGGAAGAAGAGCAGTGTTGTAAAATCCCCCAAATGGAGTCTTCCACCACCTCAGCATCACAGGACTTCTCCTCGCCACCAGGTACCCGGGAAGGAAGGGCTGGGAGCACTCACGCTGTGTGCCTTCAGCCACCCTGTGACTGTCCACTGGCTGAGCGATGCCACCGTCTGCAGCTACAACATAGTTCAAGCGCAGCTGGTCTCGCACAACCCGCTGGAGTAACTTGTGGCTACAGCCTGTGGTCCCGATGAGTGGAAGTCATAGCAGGACAAGCAGCCTGTACTTTTACTCTACTTAGCTTTTGCTTCTTTCCCAGGCTGTAGGAGGGACTGTGACAGGGTTAACAGGCGGACTTTATGCAATAACGGTGGTCTTCCCCAGGGGAGGTATATGGTAACAAAAGGAAACTATAGAGTGTGAATGGGGCATACACAGATGGCGAATTATAACCTTGTGCACCTGGAAACTTTATGATGTTAGGAACCAGTGTTACCCAATACATTTCAATTAAAAAGACGTTCTAAAAGCATTCATTGTAATGAAGTGTGTAAGTATAAATGTGTCAGGGCTCAAACCCCTTTAGTATACCGTATTTTCCGGCGTATAAGACGACCCCCTAATTTTACAGTTAAAACATAGGTTTAGGCCTATATTCGCTGTATAAGACTACAGCCTCGGAAGTGGGGGGTAGTCTTATACAGCGAATATAGGCCTAAACCTATGTTTTAACTGTAAAATTAGGGGGTCGTCTTATACACCCGGTCGTCTTATACGCCGGAAAATACGGTATATACATGTGAAAGTTTCTTTAAAAACAAGGTGTCTTCCTCACAGCTGGTGGCTGATGGGAAGCTTTGCTGGCGTGACGGGACACGACAGAGTTGGCAGCACATTACCCGTTACGAGATTACCAGTGGGTTTTTGCTGAAGTGGCCATTCCTTCCGCTCACAGTTTCTAGGGGAGGCGTGCGTGGATTTTTAGAAAATCTCTGTTAGAAAGGCTGTGTATTTGGAACTTCGTATCCATCCCGCTGGTCTTTTGCAGCGTGTCCTAGACGTGACGTCTCCTCCGTTGCTAACTCTGTGTAATTTCTGGTCAGAGCCTTCGGGAGCCGCGTGTCATGGGGCTCGCTGCCTGTCCTCCGAGCACGCTGTGATCACCAAGGAGCAGACGGCGCAGGCCATCGCGAACACGGCCCGCGCCTACGAGAAGAGTGGCGGGGAGGTGGCCTTGAGCAAGGTGAGGGTGGCTCAGGACGCCCACGTTCAGGAGGGCCCGGCGTTCAGCGGCAGTCGCCACGGTTGTCTCGTGTCTCTGTCGTTCTGTGTCTCTGCTGCCTTTAACCGGTTCCTCTTTCTCTCTCCCATTCTTCCTTACGCGCTCTCTTCATTCTGCTGCCACAGCCTAAGGACGCTGAGCCTGAGGAGCCCAGGCCCCCGGAAGCAACGCTCGCGGGGCAGCCAGAGCAGCCCGCAGGGGCTGCGGGCGCAGAGCCCGCTGCCCAGCCCCACTCTGAGGTCTCAGAGGTGGAGATCCCCAGCGTGGGGAGGATTCTGGTTAGAGCTGATGCAGATGGCTATGACGAGGAGGTACAGAGACGAGCTCAGACACTGCTGGTTGTCGTTGGTCTCCTGTTCCCCTCGCGTGCGGCGGGATAGACTTGAGGGTGTTTGGCAGCCGTTAAGATGTCCTTGACGCATAAGGGACGGTGGGGCCTGCCTGCTTTTGACCTCAGTGCCTGGCTTCAGTTCCCAGTGTGCATTGCTCCCAGCTTGTATCTACTCAGGCATGTCCTTAGGGGCCCGGCGAGTCCACGTGGCTCAGAAAGGTAGCATTTAGTTCCTTTTTGGTATGATGAACAAGAGCAGTACCTTTTAAGTTAGGAGCCTTTGTCTTTGGTCATATTCATCCATTATTTTTCCTCCCAAGTGTGAAATTTTCAGTTGTCTAGTGGGCAAAACAAGTGTAAATTGAAGTTAATTCTAAAGCTTTAGGAAGAAGCCACAGACTCCTTCGTGTGGCGCCTATACAATTGTCACTGTACATACACAATTACAAATCCTGGCCCTCCGATACCTCTTTCCTGTAGGATACATTTTTTAATCGTTGAAAGGTTTTTATTTTACAAATTCATATTTGTGCATCCCGTAGCTTCCAGACTGTTTCACGTGGACAGGTCACCCCAGTAAGTCTAAAATACTTGTACGTTTAGGATGTACACCCAAACTACAGCTCTCAATTGGAATTCTCACCTTGGCCGCTTCCCCTCTGAGAGCTCTCACTGAGCTGGATGCTTTCGCCGTGATGTAGCAGATGGTTTTAGACAGACCCCTTTATTCTGCTAAACTGCAGAGAGCACATATGAGTAGCTGGTCTTGAGCTGGGTCGTGACGTGTGAGGGGCCGGGGCTGTAGGTGTGTGTGCGACTTGACCTGCATGGTGGCTGGCCACGGAGCACGCTTTCCTGAGCACTCTGCTGCCTCGCTGTCACCGTCTTCTCCTGAACCTCTCTTCTCCTTTCTCTCTGTGTCCTGTGCCCGCTCGTGGTAGATGATGCTGAGCCCCGCCATGCAAGGGGTCATCCTCGCCATAGCTAAAGCCCGTCAGACCTTTGACCGAGATGGGTCTGAAGCGGGGCTTATCAAGGTACCTCTGTTTTTTTCTTTTCTCTTCCTTATGCCACCGGCATCCTGCGAATGGGGCAGTGATTCTATTAGATAGTAAGAAACCTGGACCCAAACTGCCTTTCACTGAACTAAAACATGAAACTCCCTCTCCTGCCCTCTGGTGAGGAAGCTGTCCCACCGCACGGGCCGCTGATGCAGCCTCGGTGAGCAGTGCTGTTCTGAGCCCCACCAGCCTGGGGGCCTTGCCGTGGATTTTAGGACATGTCTGGTCAATCGCCGTGATTGACAGTCATTGCCTTTGTAATTTGGGGGTCATGATATGAGAAAGGAGGCCATGCTTTTGAAGATACTTGAATAAACTTTAAGGTACTTGAATCAATTGCATCTGTGTAGATTTGTAACATTCAGGTCCCTGGGACTCAAGGATATGCCTGACATAATGAAAACCAAGTATTTGGTTTTCTGAGAATTTTACGAAAGAATGTTTCTTAGGAGTGGAGTCGTCTTGGGTCCCAGAATGCTAGAGGAGTTTCGCCCTTTATGAAATGCAAACCCCTGGCAGACTCCATAGTTGCCCCTGTAATTCCTTCCTAGGAAGACTGTCTTAGAAGTCTTCTTAGAGTTAAAAAAAACCTCTGTAGCCCTCCGGCATCCATTTCAGCGTGCAGACTCCCACAATGCACCGTTCCTGTCAATTCTGTCTTTGACAGGCATTCCACGAAGAATACTCCAGGCTCTATCTGCTTGCCAAGGAGACCCCCACATCTCACAGTGACCCCCGGCTGCAGCATGTCCTCATCTACTTTTTCCAAAACGAAGCACCCAAAAGGGTGGTAGAGCGGACCCTTCTGGAACAGTTTGCAGATAAAAATCTCAGCTATGATGAAAGGTGAGAAGGGAGCGCTCAGGTGAAGAGCCTCCTCCTGGGTCTGGGGGCGCCGACTTCCCTCAGGGGGCCTCATGGGGCACTGAGTGCTGCAGCCTCTCGCTGCTTCCTGAACTTTGTCCCACACAGATCCATCAGTATCATGAAGGTGGCTCAAGCGAAACTGAAGGAGATTGGTCCAGATGACATGAATATGGAGGAGTACAAGGTGACGTAGCCTCTTCCACTCTGCAAAGCTACAGTCATTCCTGAGGCAAACCTGACAACTGTATTATTGTAGATTGATTTGTTCCCTACCTCCACCCCCCCACCCCCCCCAAAAAAAACACTGGATCCATGATCTCTTCTTACCTTCAGAATAGCAGATTTTTTTTTAATTCCGTTCTTCTATTCAAATGAATCTGTACTTCATTTTCTGAAATATCTACTTTAGCTTTGTCCTAGACAAAGCATTTGGGAACTCGACAGTTGGGGTTTGTTTTACATCATATGGTTTTCTAATATTTCTGTAATAGAAATTAAATTTCTGTGCATTAACAGGCATATATAATTTATACATTTTCCTAAACATTGTGCTGTACACAAAACAGTGTTGTAGACATCCTAAGGTCCGCCCCGCACGCTTCCTGAGCTGAGTGCTCTCCTGTGTGGTTGGGACGTCCTTGGCCTTCATCTTCCCTCGTCTGGATGGTTTCATGTGAACTTGAGAGGTCATTCGTTTATACCAGAGCTGAATCGCTTTGGCATGGGTTTTGGAAATTAAGATCATAAGTTCTAAAGCTCACATGAAATAAATATTTCTGTTCCTTAGTGGGAGACCAGGACATTGAAAATGAAGGTCAACGGTAGACGTTTATTCTAACTGTTGAATATATTTTTATCTCAAAGCTTTTGTGTCGGTGCTTTTGTGTCGGTGCTTTTGTGCTTGGCCACGTGTGCTCAATCAGTATCTGTATTGAGTTTAAAATTTATGTGGTGGGAAGTGTAGAAGCAGTTTATGTGGTCACGGCCATTAATGGCAGTCATTCCTTTTCAGAAGTGGCATGAAGACTACAGTTTGTTTCGAAAGGTCTCTGTGTATCTCCTAACAGGCCTGGAACTCTATCAAAAAGGAAAGTATGTTGACTTTTTATTTGTGTCACTAAGATTATTGGTCAGGACACTGTTATGTGTTGATGGCCACCCAGGAATGCTAAGAATCAGAGCCATGTGTCACCTCCCTTGTCATATACGCCAGCACGCTTCTAGCATTGGACTTCAGTTTTGCTCTGAACATCACATGTGTTTTTTCATCCTTCACACAATGATAGATTTATTCATAAAGAGACGTAACGGCCCGATTGCCTTTGTGTTAAAAGGAGATGAACTCAGGATGCATTTTAGAGTTCGCATGGACCTTCATGAGCATCCAGTCCACTTCTTTGTGTTAGAGTTAGGAAGAACTGAAGGCCAGGAATGTCTCATGATTTGTCCGGGGTTTCTGGGCTAATTTACAGAGGTGCTGAGACTGGTTGAAATCTTGGGTCCTAGGGGTTGCTCCCAGGACCCAGTGCTGCCTCCACCATGAAGGCTTTTCCACAAGTGCAGCCTCGTAAATTCTGGCACTAGGGAGTTGTGAGCTCTGAACCCTGGGTGCTTGGCAAGGGGCGCTCAGCTGTTGTTTATCTGCCGCCTTCCAAGGTACCAAGAGGCTCTCTCCTACCTGGTGTACGCCTACCAGAGCAATGCCGCCCTGCTGCTCAAGGGGCCCCACCGGGGCGTGAAGGAATCCGTGATCGCTCTGTACCGGAGAAAATGCCTTCTGGTCAGTACCGCCCGTATAGCCTTACGCGGTTTATTGCTGGGCTGTCTTTGCTTCCGCTCCAAGCCGTGAAGAAGTATAACTTAGAAAAACAAAAGTCTCCAGCAGCCTTTAGGTTTTTCTGAACTCTCAGGAGTAGCTTAACATGGAAACCAATTCTATGAAGGTAAAGTGACGTCTTCAGTCCCTGATGGGCAGAGAAGCACTGACCGTTGTTTCGTGCCCTCGGTGTGCCTGTCGTCGCTGTCCCGCTGGATTGTGAACGGCTTGAGCCCCGGTTTTCTTACTCAGCTCTCTTCCCCGGGTCTGGCACATAGTAAGCAGGGAACAGATGTGTGTTGAAGGAATGCAGTGGTTTGGTTTTGTGTTCCTTGCTACATGAGAGTGTTAGTGACTTAAAAGACTCCAGTTTTTTACAAAGGTGTGAACTATAAGACTGTGCTGCCGTCTGGTAATGCCATGTGCTTGCGCCACGGAAGATCTAGCCGTCCTGTTTTGCATTTGGCAGCCGCGTGGGAAGGCAGACCTGTATCCCCTCTGCCTCCCCAAGAGTGTAAAGAGGGGGCTTGTCCTCAGACCGTGAGCTCGTGTTTATCTCCCCTGAGACCCAGCAGAATTGCCCTTCCCGGGAAGCGTCAGGCCAGCATTTGTACCGCTGCCTCGTTGTTAATGCCAGATGGAGGAGGTGGGGCCATGATGTACCATATGTTGACCTCAAGAGCTTTATTTTCTGACTTAGACTTTGATTTTTGGATCCGTTATAGGTGTGGCCAGAGACTTTGAGGCTGAAGAGGGGCCCTGTAGACTTGATGGATCTGAATTTTTTTTTTTTTTTAAGATTTGTTTTATTGTTTTGACAGACAGAGACAGAGAGAAGAGGGAGGTCTCAGAACAGTCTCCATAGTTGTACATCATCAGTTTTTTTTTTAATTGTTTTTGACAGAGAGAGAGAGAGATACAGAGAGAGAACTGAACTGGGGGCACATCCCAGTTCAGCACATGGGTCCGCATGGGCTGGGACCGGGATTCGATCCTTGGTCCCCGGCGCTGCAAAGTGAGCTCTTAACCCACTGAGCCATCCCGGCTTCCCCGGATCTGAATTTTTTCAGTCCTGCTTTTATTTTTTTATTTTTTTGAATCTCCATATGCAGATTATGTTTTGAATGCCCCGCTCTGCTCCCACAGGTGGCAGCAGTAGTGGCTTAGATTGTGTCCGTCGCGGGCTCTCTGCCTTGTGCACGCATAGCGTCACCTCGAGGACTGTCTCCCGGTGACGATGCACAGGCCCCTCTCCGGGCAGTTAAACAGGAGCCGGGCATCCGCGTGTGTTTCCATTGAGTCTGCTGCTCACTGGAGGTTGAGAACCATCAGCTAGGCCTTTTGGTCGAAGCAGGTGTTAAGTACGACCTTGACTCATAAGTTGATCCCCGCGGGTCAGATGCTGAGCTGCATTAGAATCTCCCTGGGAGTTTTTAAGAACTGCAGTGCCACGTCCCCTGCATTCCAGTTCTGTCAGCGTGGCTGGGGTGGGCACTGTAGTTCTTGAAGATTCTCCAGGCAATACCAATGAGCAGCAAAGTCTGGGACCCCCTTTCTAGGGCCTTCTGAGCACGACCCTCACCTTTTTCAGGCCGTTCCTTTTTCACGCTGCCTTTTGCCTGTAGGAGCTGAATGCCAGAGCAGCTTCTCTCTTTGAAACAAATGAGGACCACTCCGTAACCGAGGGCATCAGCGTCATGAATGAGCTGATCATCCCCTGCATTCACCTTATCATCAACAACGACATCTCCAAGGATGACCTGGATGCCATTGAGGTCATGAGAAAACATTGGTGCTCTTACCTGGGGCAAGATATTGCAGGTATGTCGTGTTTAGCACGTCCCACAATGTCTGAGGCTGTTGGGAGCTGTAGAAATGGCAGTGTCTCGCTCTGTAGCCTTGGCTGCCCAATCCTCTAGCACAGGGGTCTCCAAACTATGGCCCGCGGGCCGCAGAGGCCCTCTCATCCGGCCCGTGGAGACCTTTTTATCTGAATAAAATAATATTAAATAAATAATTAAAGACAACATCTTTGTTTTGATTCTTTTTTATTTGGACCTCGAGTGTGTAGTCAGCCCCCAAACTGCTGTTTGATAGTTAATGCGGCCCATGGGCTGAAAAGTTTGGAGACCCCTGCTCTAGCATATAAAGGAATTAAAAGTAGAACTGCTCCTTTGAAACAGGGGTAGGAGCCTGCACCTCTGTTCCTCGTCCCCTTCCTCGCTGCCTCTGTGGCTGCTGAAGCGTCTCCGGACAACCAGGAGGCCGTTAGAAAACGTCACCTCCCTCCAGGAATGTCAGTCACGCTGCTGCTGCTTTTTTATCCGCCAACACCTGAACTCTGGTTTTATAGTGTAGTCATCAAAGTCTGTTTATGCGGCTTGCTTGCCTGATGGGGCCATAACCAAATCTCTCTCTGACTTGAACTGTCAAGACAGAGTCAGATTATTAGCTATGATGCCTTTGAGATGAATAAACTAGTACATGGAAAAGCCTTGCTTGTCCAAAGCATTTTTGAGAGGAGGCCTAAAATTAGTTTTGTTTGTTGTTTTTTACGTGAGTTTGGTAGGCTTAAAAAATTGGTGCGTATTCTCAATGAATGCTTCTGATGTCTTCAGTTTTTGTTTAGACCATGTGTGATGTAAGCTGAAGGCCACGCATACACGCTGGTATATTTTAATGGTTCGAAAGAAAGTATCACTATTGTATTTATGGTACAGAGTGTTCTAACCACTTCTCAAAGTGTAAAAGGATGATTGATTAGAAGACCTGTCCACAGTGCAGTGACTATATAGTGCTATCTGACTGGTGTCAGATAGCTTAAAGCAGTGACCTTGAGCTTGGTGAACTTGGCAGACAGGGTTTTGCTCCTGGTTTGGCCTGAGAGCCTTGTCAGTCATGTTAGCTGGCCAGAGTGATGCCTTGTTTGACCTTTAAGGTTGGGTAGTGGGCTATGTGGAGGGCTGTCTATGCAGACTTACTAGTTTTTACTCCGATCTGTTTATCTGTATGTGTAACCCATCCATTTTCCCTCCACAGAAAACCTACAGCTCTGCTTAGGGGAGTTTCTACCCAGGCTTCTGGATCCTTCCGCAGAAATCATAGTCTTGAAGGAGCCTCCAACTATTCGCCCCAATTCTCCCTACGACCTGTGCAGCCGGTTTGCAGCTGTCATGGAGTCAATCCAGGGGGTTTCAGCGGTGACAGTGAAATAAGCTCCCACGTGCTCAGGGCCCATCCCGGCCTTCGGTCGCCTGCCTGTGGTCACAGTGTTTACCTTGGGAAAGGAATTAGGTGACAAAGTCAGATTCACCTCCAGGCCCCAGCTGTGTTGTGTGTGTAACAGAGAATTAAAATAAAAGTGCACTTTTTAGGGATAGAATCACAAAAGCAATTTCACTAAAAAAGGAAGGAACCAGCATATTCAGGTATTTGATGACGCCCGAAGACCCAGGTGGCCTCTTGTATTGCCAAGAATGCTTGCGCTTCTTCTCGAAGCCTTTGGCCACATTTTAAATTACCCTCCAAGCATCAGTCTATTTGACAGCACAACAGAAGGGTGATTCGTCAGCACCTGAACCAGATGAACAGGTATTAACTATTTTATCCAAGACAGATGGCATTTAAAAATTCTCAACTGGAAGAGATGAGAAATACTGTATTTCGTGCATAAAATGATGTTTGTGTCTAAAATTGTTAGACTGAAAACTGAGGGTCATCTATACATGGGAGTAACACGTGTATTGATTTCTTAACGTTGGGTTAGAAAAATAGGGGCCGTCCGATACTCAGAACAATACAGTGTCAACCCTGCCCGGCTCTTGCTGGGAGATGACAAAAGGGGTTGCTGGTAAACCACGCTGTTACACATAAGGCCGCGTGGCTGTTGCTGACTGAGTCTGTACCATAAGATGCCGAAAAGTCAAAAGCTGCCTCTCTTTTCTCTCTCATTTTATATTTTTTAATAAACCAGAAAACCTCATGCTCATCCGTTCTCAGTGAACGGAAAGAAAACAGTAAGAACTTTACACAGAATAACATAGTGACATTTGACTAAAACTAGTGGGGTTTTTTTGTTTGTTTTGTGGTTTTAAGTGAGAAAGTGTGTACATGTAAACTCCTGGGTGTCCCATACTAGTATGCTTGACCCTTTTGCTGGTGGAGGGAGCCCTTTTTTAAAAAATTTAATTTAAGTATAGCTGGTATACAACATAGTTTCAGGTGTACAATATAGTGATTCGACATTTATATGCCTTATGATGTGATCACCACACTAAGTCTAGTATCATCTGTCACCATGTGAACTGATCACAATATTATTGGCTATATTTTCCTTCTTTTTGACCCATCCCTCCACCCCTCCCCTCTGAACAAAGCAAAACAAAAACAGACTCACAGAAGCAGAGATCATACTGGTGGTTAAAGATCGCTTTTTAATAGTTGTTAACTATTGATGTAAAATTTTCTAGTGTCTGAAAATTGTCAAAAACGGATGTCTAAGGCTGCTGGCCCAAAAGAATATTTTGACGCCCTCCCCTTTTGCTTTGAAAAAATAAGGGATGTGGATTTGTTAAAAAAAAGAGGAAAAAAAGAAAATAAAAAAATCTATATATATGTATATGTAGTGAGAGAAATATCCCTGTTGACCATTTTTATTTTATTTTATTTTTTTTGTTGTTGTTGTTGACCATTTTTAAAAGGCTGCAGATTGGGTAATGCGTTTTCACCACATTTTTCAATTAATGAGGGAATCATGGAAGGAAGACCGCCTGATAGAACTGTGCAGATTTTATAAATGTGCAATAAAAGTATTTGTTTTACCTTTGATGTGCAGTATGGCCTTTATTTAAATATATGTTTTCTGTTTGGGGCATGGACGGGCCCTGGAAGCATTTGTCATGTTTCAGTTTTTATTTCTTAAAGGATAAAAGTAGATGAAAGCGTTGAGAAGCTTCGTGGGGATGAAATGAGCAGGCGCCAGCCGGCTCTGAGCCGCGTCTCCCAGTTACTGGCATCTTGGCATCTTGGCATCTCGTGCACCTGTTGATTGTGTGTCAGCGCATCCAGTTTGTCATTTGTCAGATTTAGAAGGCAAAAGAAAAATTTTTTTAACTGAATTTCTTATATTTGATAAGTTCATGGTTTGGCCATCTTGTAAAGATATTCAGAGGTGCTTTTGTGTTTTAACGCTCACTGCAATGATTCGCTTCGTGGGAAGCTGATCAGTGCTCTTACCCACTGGTTACCTTTTACTGTTTAAAATTCCAGGCACCATCACTTGCCTTTCACGTTTAAATCCCGGTCATTACTGAGTGCTGGGCACAGTGACATTATCTCACTTCATGTGACACCCCTGGCATGACAGTGGTGGCTGTGATCTGCCTAAAGTCATCTGTGAGCCAGGACACTAACCTTACACTCTGGTCTCACTTCACAACCTGTGCTTTTTAACAGCTGCTCAATTGTCCTTGGTCATCTTGTAACATCTTTTTGCGCTGTACTTTTTCATAGTTATTTCCTGGTTAGCTGTGGGGAATCTCCACTTGGCCAAGAAAGAACTGATGAGCAAACATCTATACTAGTGTGTGGTGTTGAGTAGCTCGGGTTCCACTCAAACCAGGGGGCGTGCTGAGAAGTAATTTCTTCTTCCTCTCTGGTCATGGCTGCCTTAAGTTAGGTACACAGCCTGGTCTCTTGCAGAGTCCACAAACTGTCTCCTGCTAAGAATGGTTTTTACATGTGGGATGGTCAAGAAATTCATGGAACGGAGTGGTAATCGGAGAGGTGGGGATACTAGTGCACACAGTTTGTGTGACTTATTGATATTAGTGTATGTGCCAAATTTCAGCCTAATTGCATCCACCAAGGAAGCACATCAAACACGAAGAAAACCTCAAGTGGGGATAAAATTGAATATTGTGCTGTCATTAAGTTCCTCACAAAACAAGGGAAAACACCGTGAACCATTTTGGAAGGGATGTTAGCGGTTTACAGGGACTGTCGCCCTGGGAAATCTATGGTTTACAAGTGGCACAGCCTTTTCAAGCAAGGCAGAGTCAACTGAAGACCTCCATCCTGGACGCCCTGGTGAGGCCACTCCCTCAGACAGTGTCAAAAAAGTTACACACTTGTAGTAGAAGATGCCAGAATGAAGAAAAAGCAGCTTGAAATGGTTGGAGTATCACCTGCAAATTCTGAATATTCTCCATCAGTATCTAAGGATGTCAAAAGTCCGTGCAAGGCCGGTACGGAGAATGCCACCGCTTCAGCATTACGGGCCTGAGTCAGCAGCTGTCCACGCAGTGGCGTGAAATGGGCACGCCATCCAGCAGTCGAAGGTGTTGCAGTCGGCAGGGAAAACCATGACTGCTGGCTTTTGAGATATAGAGGGTATCCTGCTCATGGATGACAAGGATAAGGCTGTCACAATAACAGAAGAGTCCTAGCTCAGTCTGCTGAAACAGTTCAAAGAAACTGTGAAGGAGAAAAGAAGAGGAAAATGGACCAGAGGTCTGTGGCTTTTGCACGAAAACCTGCCCGTAACAAGAGCAATACTGTGTTGGCTGCTCTTCACTACGGCTTCCAAATGTTAAACCACCCTCCCTTTCTATAGTCCAGACCTGGCTCCCTCTGATGATGATTTGTTCCCAAATTAAAAAAAAAAAGAAAAATCCTCAAGGGAAGAAATTTATTGACAACAAAGATGTTAAAGCTACAATTTGAGGGCAAAAACAAAATATTGTATAAATAAACTTATTGAAAGATATGAAAAGTACATTAGGGTGGATATATTGAAAAGTAAAAATAATAGTGTTATTTTTTTTTCTTTTTACTCTTCTTCCTCTTCATTCCGTGAATTTTTTGACCACCGCTCGTATTTAAAGGGTTAGGGCAGGGGTCTCCAAACTTTTCAGCCGCATTAACTATCAAACAGCAGTTTGGGCGCCGACTACACACTCGAGGTCCAAATAAAAAAGAATCAAAACATAGATGTTGTTTTTAATTGTTTATTTAATATGATTTTATTCAGATAAAAAGGTCTCCATGGGCCGGATGAGAGGGCCTCGCGGGCCGTAGTTTGGAGACCCCTGGGTTAGGGGAAAAGGATGCGGGGAAGGGAGGTGTGACAGAGGAGGAAACCTGTGTGACCCGGACCTAAAATGACTCCGGAGTTGGGCAGGGTACATGACTCCGCACCAGTTGCGCTGAAGCTGGGTTCCGACTGCCCTTGGTTACCTGGAATTGCAATCTTCGTCTTCTGTTTGGATATGATAGCTCCTTGACGAATGACGCGTGAAGTGAACACAGCTTCAGCAATGAACGAGAGGCTGGCATGTAGCAGGGATAAGACAGCTATGCCACAGGTCAGCACATGGGTCCACACGGGCCGGGGCCGGGACCCGATTCCGGGACCCGATTCCTGGACCCCGCAGTTGCAAGGCAAACGCTCAACCGTTTGCACTATCCCGGCACCCCCAACAGACTATTGTCTTAAGTCTTTAGTTTGTGGGTTTTTTTCAGAGGAAGACATCCTCCCCATCCCATGATGATGAAAAATATCACACCTGCAAACGTGGCATTAGGATGAGAGCCACAAGGCACCAGCAAGCACAGGTGAGCCACCTGGCAACAAAGACCCTGTTTAGACCTCAACAAAAGCCCCAAGGACAGGGTTTTGCTCGGCGGGTCTCTGGCTTTCCTTCTGATTTGCTGCTCATTTTTCCTTTGGTCCAATGGATTGTCTCGGCAACCGATCCCCACGGAGCAACAGGATAGGGTGACAGGCGTCCCAGGATGACTCTGGGCTATTTGAGCCTCACCCCTGGTTGAAACTTGGCCGAAGGCGTTTTGAGGCTCCATTGCGAAGGGGTCATTGATCCAATGAGCGTTGGAAACAGAGAAGACCAGAATACAACTCTGATGAAAGCGGCCCTTTTACACTTAGAAATTTACCTGTCATTTGAACTTGTGTGTGACAAGTGGGATATCCACAAGAGGACACACATAAAAGAGAGGGGTTTTTGGAGAAACTGCAACTCCTAGAGAACCCTCCTCTGGGCAAGAAGGTCAAAGTTGCTGAAGGTGAAGGTGCACCTGGGCAGGCTTGTTTCAGGGGCAGGAAAAAAAGTCATTTTTCTAAGGAGGGAACTGGCCCGGGCTACGCTGGCAAACTTGTTTATCCTCCTTCCCTCCCTCCCTCCCTCCCTCCCTGTGTGTCCGTGGGTTCGTGTGTGTATTTTCCCGTTTCAGCAACAGCTACCCGAAGATGCCAGGGCTGCTTCGGGCTATTTCATTCTGAAGCCCCGGTGTCTAAACCAGCAGCACCACCTCCGATCTGAGCCCCCGTGGGGAGGAGGGGGTCTCAGTTCCGACCTAGCAGGACCTCCGAACCAGGAGAAGTCACCGATCTGGGGAGGTTGGGATCCATCCCTCTTAGTTGTCCTCCTCTTTAGTTGGGGGATTGTCAATGGGGTCGATGGTGGCTCTTGTTCACCCAGTTAAGGGCGTGGGGGACAGACAGTAGAGAGAGGATCCAGGTGGTCTCTGCAGGGTGGCATCTGCTGGCACCCGGGTTTATGAGCACACGTGGGGCTAGTCCCTGAGGATTTGCAGAGATGCCCAAGGATGGCCTGGGGTGGGGGGTCAGGCACCAGCCTGCTGCTGAGGTGGGGCGGGGGGGGGGGCGGATGGAAACTTGGGTCATTGTTGTGAGAGGAACTTCATTTGTAGCCACAGCCTGGGAAGATCTGCTGACATTAGGTTAAAAGTTAAGAGAGTTATGACACGATTTTGCATATGGTACCAGACCTTTGTGAGGAGCTGATCATTCTTCCCATGTACGTGTCCACGTTGGGCAGTTCCTGGGCACAGCCACTCTGAGGTAACCCGTGGGTCTGGTTTGCTGGAACTTTCCCAGTTCTCAGACTGAAAGTGCCCAGTTCCGGGCAACCCAGCATGCTCGTCCACCTTAACATTCATTCTACATCTGACCTTCCCGCCCGGGAGACAGAGCAGACCCATCCTGGGGATGGATAACATGGCAGAAACAAGAATGTGTCTTCCCTCGGGGTAGTAACAATCTACCAAACAGCAAAGATACGAATACCTCGTGAAACTCCCTTTTCTACTGTGTGTCTGAGGCTGGAAATGGGTCGCTGAGGGTTCCCATACCACTCGTTCATTTTCACTTGCCAAGGCAGGGTCTTCACTTTTTCTATCTATGGATCCAGGAACTAATCACTTGAGCTTTTCTAAAATGTATGCAATTTTGTCATATTTCTCCCCCCTCAGGAATACAAGAATAACGTGTTGTCATGAATGCTATGAGTTTAAAAGCACTTTATATAAGTAAGATCTAAATCAGAGATACATACACGTTGGTTAGAAACTGTGCCTTGATTTCTCGTTCTGAAATTAGGGTCGCCCTGCCATGAAGATTGTCAAAACCTAAACAAATGGGCCAGCAACTCCCCTCCCCCCACTAAGGGAAACAAAGGCAGAGTCGTGAAGGGGAAGGACGAGGCAGGATTGTACAGAGAGCTCTTTCATCCGGCGGATCCTGCAAACGCTCGCCCTAGACGAACAGGCTCCTAGATCTTGGTAGTAGATGGAAGGAACCGTGAGATGCCTCTGTTGGAGTGCAGGCTGGAGGGGCGGGAGGGCCAGCCGGCGGGGGACGGGGCACAGCTTCTTTTCCCAGACAGGCCAAGAGGATGAGGAGCGACCCGCCCAGGGCCAGGAAAGTACCAGCAGCCCAGCCCAGGTACAGGGCATCTCCAAACTCCCACCGCGGCACCATCTCAGGGACGCGGCCGTCCCAGAAGTCTTGGACCGTGGTATGGGCCACCCAGGAGACGGGGAAGAGGGTGGTGGCTGCCGCGGACGCCTCCAAAGTCCCTCCCAGGATGCAAAGCCGCCTCTTGAACGCCCCTCCGGTCCTGTGACATTGGCAGCATTCAGACCCAAAGCCAGAGAGCAGAAGCCCCAGGAAGCCCAGCCCCTGGGAGGCCACCATGAGGACGCGGGATACCTGGAGCT
>PVKE010015679.1:0-33094 GCA_004027555.1 Craseonycteris thonglongyai
ATCCCAGGTCCATAAGTTTAGTGCCAATGTTTTCTTCTATGCAATTTATTGTTTCCTTTCTTATTTGGAGGTCTTTAATCCATTCTGAGTTAATTTTGGTATATGGTGAGAGATCGCAGTTCACCTTCAGCCTTTTGCATGTGGCTTTCCAATTTTCCCAGCACCATTTACTGAAGAGGCTTTCTTTTCCCCACTGTATGTTTTTTGATCCTTTATAAAAAATAATAACCATAACTTTTTAAGAATGACAAATATGGCCATTATCAAGGTATGACAAAACAAACCATGGGTTTCTAGAAGAAGTGTCAAATTGGCTTCTGTGGCCTTGAGCTTCTATTCTAGTCAGAGGATAACATCTATTACTGACTAAAGAACCTCACTTTCAAAATCAGGGAAGGTTGGTTTTGAGCTCTGAATGTACATTTCTCTCACACATCTTCTCACTTATCTCCAGCGAATTTTTTCTTTGTTCCATCTTAGCCACCTGCTGTTGTGATACTTGTAACCTTATCACTGTTATAGACACTACTTACTACCTCTGAAATTTCAAATTCTGAACATTCTACTCTGAGCATAATCTTCGCCCCTTGCACATCACTTGCTCAAGGCCTTCCATGAATCAGTGCTAGGAACAGATTGAGACCCCCTCAGACCATCTCACCATCTTCTCACTGCCTTCTGTCTTCATGCCTTTTGTCCATCTTAGATTTCAGGGTTTATCATTATACAAACTCCCTTGTAAATATCCTCAACTCCCTTTCTAGTCTTTGCCTACAAAACACCACTGTGAATGGACCCAAAGTACTCCTCTGGGCCTGCACCACATGGTTGAACATTGTTGAAAAGCAAAAAGCAAAAACAATCATACAACTATGCAAAAATGGTTTCATTTAGAATTCATTGTCATAGACTTCAGGTGGATTCTTAACACTGCCGTAGCAACGTTATTGTGTTTCTTGGCCTTTCCTTTCTTCATAGCAACTATTTTATACTTTCTTTCCTCACACCTCTCTGCCACTTTTGAAATTCATCTGAATATCTCCCACCAAACTAAGCTGAGAACACAGAAGCCTTCAGACTGCAGTGTGACATCCAGTTTTGTTTTGTTCTGTTTTGTTTTTTTTCTTTCCTTTTGTCCCTTCTGCTTTTGGTGTAGGATCTAAGAAACCATTTTCCGGTTCAAGAACATGAATATTTCTCCTGCATTTTATTGGAGGAGTTTTATAGTTTTAGCTCTTACATTTAGGTATATGATGTATTGGTGTTAATTTTTTATATATGGTGTGTGTGTGGAGGGGAACCAAATGCATAATTTTGCATATGTGTCTGTCTCAGTATTTTTTGATTCAAAGATTGTTCCTTTTCCCCCACTGGATGATCTTGGCACCTGTGTTGAAAATCAATTGATCCTAAATGTAAGGGTTTATTCTGGACCCTCAATTATATTCCATTGATCAGTATGTCTCTCTGTATTGTCTTGATTACTGTACCATACTATTTTGATTACTGTAGCTCTGTGAGTTAGTTTTGAAATCAAGAACTGTGAATCTTCTATCCGATGATTCTTACTTTGGGTTACAGAAACTATTTTGGGTATCTTACAAAAAATCATGGATCCAGGACATTGCATAAGGTTTATTTTCTTGGTTTGGAAATTAGTAGTCTTTTTTTTTTTTTTTTTTTTGACAGAGAGAGAGAGAGAGAGAGAGAGATACAGAGACAGAGAGAGAACTGAACTGGGGGAGCTCCCAGTTCAGCATATGGTTCCACACGGGCCGGGGCCGGGATTTGATCCCCGGTCCTCAGCGCTGCAAAGTGAGTGCTTAACCCACTGAGCCATCCCGGCTTCCCCAAGTCTTTTTTAAAAGATTTATTTTTATTGTTTTTGACAGAGAGAGAGAGAGAAAGAGAGAGAGAGAGAGAGACCGACCCAGAGCAGTCTCCATAGTTGCATGTCCTTGGTTTTCTACATAGTTTTATTCCACAGAAGGTGCAGGGCTGCACAGACCATGAATCAGGCTGGGGGCCTCCCGCATGGAGCTTGCCATGGTGAGAACTGAACAAGGGGTACTCTCCAGTTCAGCATATGAGTCCACACAGGTCGGGGTTGGGATTTGACCCTGGGACCCCGGGGTTGTAAGTTGAGTGCTCAGCTTGCTGAGCCATTCTGGCATCCCTGGAAATTAATAGTCTTTGAGTTAAAAAAAAACCCAAAACTTCTTAAATGATTATTTATTTATTTATTTTTAAAATATTTTTATTTATTTTTGACACAGAGAGAGAGGGGGGGGAGAGGGAGAGAGGGAGAGAGAGAACTGAACCGGGGGAGCTCCCAGTTCAGCACATGGTTCCGCACGGGCTGGGGCTAGGATTCGATCCTCAGTCCCCAGCACTGCAAAGTGAGCGCTTAACCCACTGAGCCATCCTGGCTTCCCCATTAAATGATTATTTAAAGCTCTACATTTCTGTTTAGAAGTTCTGTATCTGGGAAGCCAGGATGGCTCAGTGGGTTAAGTGCTCACTTTGCAGCCTTGGGGACTGAGGATCGAATCCTGGCCCTGGCCCGTGCGGACCCATATGCTGAACTGGAGAGTGCCCCAGTTCGGTTCTTATCGGGGTGAGACCCTGGTCCAGTTCCTGCCTTATGCAGCCCCATGCCCACCTGTGGAATGAAACTATGTGGAAAAACCAATGATATGCAACTATGGAGACTATTCTGGGCTCTCCCCCTTCTCTCTGCTTCTGTCTCTGTATCTCTCTCTGTCAAAAACAATCAAAATAAATCTTTAAAAAGAAATAAAAAAGTTCTGTATCACACACATTTTGTTATGTAGTATTTTCATTATTGTTTAGATCATAATAATAATCAGATTTCCATTATGATTTATCTTTTTTTTTAACCATTTTTTAAATTAAATTTATTGGGGTGACATTGGTTAGTAAAGTTACATAGGTTTCAGGTGCACAATTCTACATCATCTATGTGTTGCATCATGAGCTCACTACCCAGAATCAGTTTTTTTCCCCCCATCACCATATAGTACTTGAATCCCCCTCTAACTTCCCCCAGTGATTTATCTTTTGACCCGTGGGTTATTTAGGAATTTCTTAATTTTTAAACACATGAAGATTTTTCTAGTTAATCTTTTTATTGATTTTCATTGATATCTAGCTTAATTGAACTGTGGTTAGAACACATGCTCTTTATTATTTCAGATCTTGGAGATTTGTCTATGGTCCAGTGTATGGTCACTTGTTATAAAATGGTCAATGTGCGCTTGAAAAGAATGTGTGTTCTATAGATGCTGGGTATAATCTATAAATGTATATTAGGCCATTCTTTTTAATCCTGCAGTTCAAATCTTGTATAATTCATTAGATGTTTGTTTTTGCCTGCTTATTCTATCAAATACTGAGAGAGTTGTCAGAAATTTCCCACTACAGTTGTTCCTATTATATCCTCCTGGTGAATTGAAATTTTTATCCTTATAATGTGAACATGTTTATCTCTCTCTGTCTCTTTTTTTTTTGCTTTAGTGTCTATTTTGCTTGATATTAATATACCGGTAGCTGTACTTTTCTTTTGATTACTATTTTCATGGTACTTATTTGCCTGTCCCTTTATTTTCAATCTTTCTGTATCCTTTTTTTGTGTTCCTCTCTTAAAACTAGTGACTTATATAATTTAAGTCCATCTGGATAATGTGTGTCTTTTTTGTTTTTTTGAGATTTATTTTATTGTTTGAGAGAAGGTGAGACAGAGAGACAGAGAAGTGGGGAGGCCAGAGCAGTCTCATTAGTTGTGACAGAGTTTCATTCCACACAGGTGGATGTGGGGCCATGTAGGGTGGGAACTGAACTGGGGGCCTCCCTCATGGGATGCAAGAACCTTCACAGCTATCCGGAGGTTACCAGCTGTGCCACAGTTTCAGCACATGGGTTTTCATGGGCTGGGGCTGGGACTCAATCCCTGGACCTTACAGTTGCAAGGCAAGCGCTCAACCTGTTGAGCTATCCTGGCATCCCCAATAATCTGTGTCTTCTAACTGGAGTTTTTATTTGTCTCCCTAGAAATTATGATAGATATCCTCAACTTATTATTGAAGTCTAATGTTATTCATAACCTTTTCTCTCCTTTCAGTATAAGTACCTTAGGACCCTTTAACTCCTTTGTCCTCTCCTAACTTAAATGCTGCAGTTGTCATATTTTAGTTCTTTATATATTTTTAAATCTCACATGACATTATTTTGTCTTATGTAGTCAGTGTTCATATAAATTTAGCCACATATGTATTACTTTTCTTAGCTTTTCATTTTTTTCTTGCATCCCAGACCTCTTTGTGGTCATGCAAGAAAGTACATCCTTTGGCATTTCTTTTACTGTGGGTTAGCTAGAAGTAAACTTTCTTTAAGCACATTTAATATAGTCTAATGTGTCCCATCTACCATGATTGCTTTGAGAAGGCTCTAATCTTTGTAAGTAATGTGGGTTTTTTGTTTGTTTTTTCCTTGTGCCTTTGACATTTTCTGACTTTTGTTTTCTGCAGAAAGACTTAGACTTATTTTTTGTTGTCCTGCCTGGGAATTGTTGGGTTTCTTAAATTTGGATCAGTGTCTTTCATTATTTCTGGAATTTCTTAGCTGTTATGTCCTCATTATATTGCTTCTGACATTATTCTTTCTTTCCCTTCTGAGGTGAAGATTAAATATATGCTATTATTTCTCATTTTATCCTTTATGGCTCTTACCATCTTACTCATATTTCCCATGCAGAGAGAGTGAGTAAGTGAGCTCTTTGGTGACTCTTTTTATAAGGACACTAATCCAATGGGATCAAGACCCCACCTTATGACCTCATTTGACCTTAATTACTTTCTTAGAGTCCCTGTCTCCAAATACAGCCACACTGGGGGCTACAGCTTCAGCAAGTGAATTTTGGAGGGCACAAACATTGATTCTATAACAGGTAGCATTTACGTAATAGTTGAGAGTCTTTTGGCTTATAATTGCATTACTTTTGCTATCTCTACTACCACTAATAGTGAGTGAATCACTTCCCATGTATTTGGGTTTATCCTTCCCCATAATTATTAGCAACTATGTAAGGAAAAGAATAAAATTTATCCTTGCATATGTTTCTGTACTTTACAAAATTTATTGATGAGGTTATTGTAGATTTCTCAGCTAAATCCCAACCAATCTATTATATATTAAGATTTTCAAATTATTTACATATTGACTTTATTTTTATTTATCTTAGCTGTGTTGGAGTAGAAGAACATCATGCTGTTGACATTGACTTGTATCACTGTCCCAACTGTGCAGTTCTACATGGTTCCTCCTTGAGTAAGTACTAGATGCTCAAATAAAAATTGAAGTTTAGAGCTTAACATGTACATGATAATACTTTAAATGATACTCTGATTACTTATGTTATACTCACCATGGGCTATAGGGAAGTTTTTCTGAAGGTGTCGAGAGTACAGTTTTTGTCTGACTTACTAAGTAATTTTATTAAATAAGTCAAAATGTTAACGGAAAAAGATTATTATTCTTAATTGCCAGTGCAAAGCTCCCAAACTTAACTATATCTTTTCTATTTATTTTATTTATTTATTTATTTATTTTTTTGGTTAAATTTATTGGGGTGACATTGATTGATATCAATTACAAGTACATCTTTTCAAAGCTTTCAATTCGAGAAGTGTGATAAAGTAAATTTTTTCTGATTGTGGAAACTGATTTTAACTGTTTTTATCTCTATGAATAATTTTAAAAATGATCTTTCAGTAGTAAATTATTTTGGAACTATACAGAGTAAGACTACTTAAATGCATGCACATGCATTATACAAGGGCTCTTGGGAACTTTCCACCATGTACCAGTTCTTGTTATATTGACAATGGCTGAAATTTTCCAGATAGCCCTTGTATTTTCAGGGGAGAATTAGGGCATTCATATGCTAAACTATTACTACTGTTTTCCAAATTTGATGATTATGCTGAACATGTCTTGGAGTCCTGCTAGCAGCCATCGTTTCTGCTTAAAACCTGTCCTCTATGGTCCCCATCCTGTGGAAGAGGGAAGCCAGACCAAGTCTCTGCTGATACTCTATCCTGAGCTGGCAAGGCACAGGCAGGGAAGCTCACTTCCTCTGAGTGGAACCAACATCCCATATAAAATATTGTTAGCCTTTTACAAATTCTTCAGAAGAATAGATTGAAATATTAATTATTGTTATACAAATGTGAGAATAAAGCTTTTTTAAAGGCTTTGGATTATGTTGTGACTTTTTTTTTCCTTTAAAATGACTGCAAACTAGAGTTTTTGTGTTCATTAAACTAAAGGGGAAACTATAGACTTAGTCATTTTAGAACTGAAAGGAACCTTTTCCTGATTGTGCTTTGATACACATTTGGATCAGATGTAGATAAACTATACAACCTCTTTATTTTGAATGTAGACTTTTTCTTTGTATTTTTTTTTAAAGATTTATTTATTTTTATTGTTTTTGACAGAAAGAGAGATACAGAGACAGAGAGAAGGGAGAGGGCCCAGAACAGTCTCCATAGTTGCACATCATTGGTTTTTCCACATAGTTTCAGTCTACAGGTGGGCGTGGGGCTACACAGGGCAGGAACTTGGCTGGGGTCTCACCCCGGCAAGAAATGAACTGGGGGCACTCCCCAGTTCAGCATATGGGTCTACATGGGCCGGGGCCGGGATTCGATCTTCGGTCCCTGGGGCTGCAAAGTGAGTGCGTGACCCACTGAGCCATACCAGCTTCCCCTGTATATTTTTTTTAAGATTTATTTTATTGTTTTTGACAGAGGGACAGAGATAGAGAGAAGGAGGGAGGACCCAGAACCATCTCCATAGTTGTATGTCATCAGTTTCGACATGGTTTCATTCCACACAGGTAGCCTGGGGCCTCCCGCATGGGAAGCATGGCCCTGTGAGCTGGGGGCAGAACTGGGGGCCTCCCACTTGGGAAGCTTGCCCTTGTGAGAACTGGACCCCGGGGCTGCAAAGCAAGTACTTAACTCACTGAGCCATCCTGGCTTTTCCTATTTATTTATTTTTTAATTAAATAGAAATTTTGTTCTGAGGTTATGAGCAAGTATTTTTTAAAAAGAGGCCATTAGAACTGACTGCTTATGTTTTGTTAGAAATGTTAATAATTTACCAGATTTCTCTGTAAAAGATGTAAAATTTAAGCTATATGAATGCTTTAAAATATTTCCTTGTAAAATACAGAATGTCTATTTTGTTGTTACTACACAGTATAAAATTTGAGGTTTAACAGGTTGGTAGAATTGTTTCATGTGTAATTAGCTAATTTCTTGTCATAAATGTTTTTAAAGGTTTTTTATTTTGTGTAGCACTGAAGTATGCAGAAATAACTTGAAATAATTATTGACAGTAATTTTTAGAGGAAGTATATAGAATTGGGTTGTTATCTGAAGAATAGAACTAAAATTGTTAACAGTATTAGTTGAGAATTTAAGTATATAATCCCAAAATGAAATAATTTAAATTTAATTTCTATGAAATATAATATTAAATGGGTTACTATGAGGCATAATAATGTAGTGTTTGAAACATTATTACATGTGATACACTATTTTCTTTTTTTCTGTATGGTGTAATTTTTTTTAAAAAGCTTGTTATGCTTACTGTATTGATTTTACAATCCATAATAGATCACAACGTGCACTTTAAATAACAATGCTTCACAGAGAACACTATTACCTGGCTCTTCATGTGCTTTTCATCCTTGAATACCATAAAATCAGGCATTGCCTATCTTCTGGGCAGAAGTCCAATTCTGACTACCCATAGGAACAATGCCCCCCAAGATCCAGTACTCTATTTTATCTTGCTTTAAGGCTCACCTTCCCCACCCCTTACCCTCTACCCCCAACTTGGGTAATCCCTTTAGGTTCCTTTCTCTCTGCTATGCCTTTCTTGTCTGCCACCCAGGGATTCCTGTTCTTTTGGAGTTCCCTAGGAATCCTTATAGATGGGTGTCTAACCTTTTGGCTCCCCTAAGCCACATTGGAAGAAGAATTGTCTTGGGCCACACGTAAAATACACTAACACTAATGATAGCTGATGAGCTAAAAAAAAACAACCACCACAAAATACAATGTTTTAAGAAAGTTTACAAATTTGTGTTGGGCCACATTCAAAGCCATCCTGGGCCACATGTGGCCCTCTGGCTTAATCCAGACAGTATAGTATCCACTTAATATGGTGAATTTAGACTTTACCCTCTTACTGGGAATTGAGAACTCTATTTAAGGGCAGGTGTCAAAAAACAGCCTAACACTTAAAGATACTCATACATTCTCCATGCTCTTCAGACACGTGCAATCCACTCAGAATTTTCTCTCTTCTCTTTATGGCTACTACTAAAATACTCACTGACTTCCTTCTTTTAAGAAATTCAGGGGGAAGCCGGGATGGCTCAGCAGGTGAAGCACTGGCCTTGCCGCCCAGAATCGGAGGATAGAGACATACCAGCCTGGCCCTTGCAGATCCCAACTGGGGTGTGCCCCAGTTTGGTTCTTGCCAGGGAGAGCCTTCCATGTGATAGGCCCCCTGGTTCAGTGCCCCAGTTCAGTTCTTGCCAGGGAGAGCCTTCCATGTGAGAGGCCCCCCAGTTCGGCCCCCAGCTCACGGGGGCATATCTCCCATGCAGGAGGCCCCTCGCCTGGTTCCCTCCCTGTGCAGCACCCCCACCCACCTGTGTAGAATGAAACCATGTTGAAAACTGATGACATAGAACTATGGAGACTACTCTGGTCCCTCCCCCCCTCTCTCTGTCTCTCTGTCAAAAAACAATAAAAATAAATTCTAACAAAAAAAAAAAAAAAAAAAATTTGGTTAGCTATTGCAATTGCTGATTTTATGTGTCAAGCATGTTGGCCCAAGAGGACATGTGTAGCCTTCTGTTAATATCCAACACATTTAAAAGTAATTGATAGCTTATTGGGTGCCAGGCACTATGCTATGTTAATACTTAACTTATATATCTCCTTTGATATTTACAACAGCATGATGTGAGAAAAATGATCTAACTAGCTCTTTCATGTAGCTATTTGGTGGAGCTGGGGTTTGAACCCATAGCTGTCCAATAACCAATCTTCTCCAATTCTAGTATGTTCCGCAACAATGAACATTAAAACAATATAATATCATAGTTATAAGATGGACAGTTTTTTCTTCTCTTTTTTTTGTAAATAATGCTTACTGTTGACCCAGGGCTTTGAAATTGGTTGTCTATGTACATGGGCAAGGATGTGAGTTACCTACCACTTTTTTACTTGCAACATACAGGAAGTATTATTAAAATACTGAGTTTTGGGGGTGCCAGGATAGTTCAGCAGTTGAACACTTGCCTCATGATTGCATGGTCAGGGGGTTGGTTCTATTTGTGGACCTATATGCTGAATTGTGGTGGGTGAAGGTGCTCATCCTCCCATGTGGGGGGCCCCAGGTTTCATTCCCAGTCTACACAGCCCCACATCGACCTGTGTGGAGTGAGGCCATGTCACAGCTAATGGTGTGTGGCTGCTGAGACTGCTCTGGGCCCTCCTCACTTCTCTCTCTCTCTCACCTTCTCTCAAACAATTGAGTGCATCTTTAAAGAAAAAAAACCAAACAGATTTTCTTGTAGCATTTCTAGGTATTTATCACAAAGAATTAATGAGGGAAACTGACTTATGTGTATGAATATTAATCTCAACTTTGTTCAAAGGAAGATTCAGAAAGAATAAAAAATGATTACAATATGATGCATTTATTTCTTAATATAATTTTAGGCTTCCTTTAAATTGCTTTTGAATAGTTAATGAGGAGAAAATGCTCATGGTATAATAATAAAGGTAAGTAGAATAAACATTATGGTCCCAGTTGAAAATAAAACGGGGGTATGTATATATATGTAAGGGGAAAAGCCTAGAATTAAATACTCTTGAATATTAGAAGTGAATTTAAATGAGGAAAAAAAATGCACAAACCATTCTTTAATGGGATTTTCTAGGAAGGTTGATTTATTATTCTCAGTTTTTCTCATGAGATTTAAAAAAAATGGGATTTACTCTCTTTCATATTGAGAGTCTGATTGCCATAAATTATTTGGGAATCTTGTTTTAGACTCTTAGATATGAATAAGCCTGATTTGTACCCCTGTTGATTATTTAGTGTGACTTCTTATCCATATGAGGATCCAATATTATTATATTATTATTATTTCGTAAGGTGATGGTTTGAGTTGTGTCCCCCACACAACATTTTATTATGAAAATGTTAAAACATACAGGAAAAGTTAAAAGAAATTTATAGTGCATACTTCTAAATCCATCATCTAGCTTCTGCTATTAATATTTTATATCATTTGCTTTATATATCTTGCCATTAACTATTCTACTATATGGCCATCTTATTTTTTTAAATGCATTCTAAGTAAGTTTCAGACATCAGTACATTACCCAGAATCATGGAGGTTTTAGATTTGAGTGATTTTCAAACAAACAAACAAACAACAAACTGAAATCTTATATTAATGCCACATAAAGAATATACAGGTGGTGCCACCCTGCTGGAAAAGAGGTATGAGGTCCAGAGCTCCTCCCTCAGCCTCTTCTCCATCTTCCCCTGTATTAAGGGTTCGGTAATAAAGTTGGAAAAACAGCACTCATTCCCTTCACTTCCACATTTAAGAAGCTGGACCCAGATAGATGTGTTAAATGACTTGCCCAAGATGGCAGAGTAAGTTATGGCTGAACTGGGCATCAAATCCTAGTCTCTTGGTTTTGGTTACTCTGACTTCAAGATTGTAGCCTCCTGGGGGAAGCCAGGATGGCTCAGTGGGTTGAGTGCTCACTTTGCAGCCCCGGGGACCAAGGGTCGAATCCTGGCCCCGGGAGACCCATATGCTGAACTGGGGGTTACCCCCAGTTCAGTTCTCACTGGGGTGAGACCCTGGCCCAGTTCCTGCCCTGTGCAGCCCCGCATCCACCTGTGGAATGAAACTATGTGGAAAAACCAATGATGTGCAACTATGGAGACTGTTCTGGGCCCTCCCCCTTCTCTCTGTCTTTGTCTCTGTGTCTCTCTCTGTGTCAACAACAATAAAAATAAATCTTCAAAGATTGTAGGCTCCTGGAACTGTGGAAACACAGAATCTTGGTGTTAGAAGTGGCCATAAAGTTTTTTATTCTGTGAACCCATTTGTATTCCTTTAATTATGATGCAATCAACTGCCCTTCATTGTATCGGTGCAACTATGCTTATTTGGGGAACCAATCTTGACATAAAATAGAAGGGAATTGAACTGTACTGTTAAAATAGATGTCTGATGTGGGATCAAAGGCCCTATCTTGAGAGGATGATTTGGAGAAAATCATATTATGACTTAATGTCCTAGCCAAAATCATGATTTTAAATAATTGTGAGATTTTATAGTATTTGTAATGTGGCTGTTATAAAAGGCTCCATCTATTAATTTGAATTTTTTATTTAATTTTTAAATTGTGAAATAGAGTATATTAAAAAAAAACAGTTCATGGCCTATAGTTGTAGCATCATGTAAAGTAAAATTTACTTCTTCAGCCTAAAAGTGTGTTAAAAATGTGTTTTTATTGTACTTAACATTTGTTATTTCTGATTATATAGAATGTATGATTAGAAAGTACATAGTATCACCAGTTACCAAAAATGTGTGTTTTTTTTTAATATTCTAAAAATCTAGTGAAAAAGAGGAGGAACTGGCACAGGCATGACTACACAGAAATTGATGATGGTTCCAAACCAGTACAAGCTGGAACTAGAACTTTTGTGAAGGAATTACGTTCTCGAGTCTTCCCAAGGTATGGAAACCTATTCTGACCAAAGAAAATATAAGAATGTTACCTGCTAACGTGACATTATGTAAAGCAATTTTTTCAGATGTCAGGTTGCAACCCATTATTATACTCAATCAAGGTTTTACTTAAAAAAAAATGAAATAGAGGGGATGCTAGGATAGCTCAGCAGTTGAGCACTTGCCTTGCAACCACAAGGTCCAGGGTTTGATTCCTGACCCCGGTCCAGGCCTATGCAACCCCATATGCTTAACTGCAATGCAACTGGTAATTGTTGGGATGGCACGGCAGCAAAGGTTCTGTCCTCCCACGCGGGAGGCCTCCATTTCTGTTCCTGCCCCACGCAGCCCCACATCTACCTGTGTAGAATGAAACCATGTCGCAACTAAAGATGTACAAGTATGGAAACTACTCTAGGTTCTCCCCCCTTTTCTCTCTCTCTGTCTCTCACCCTTCTCTCAAACAATAAAATAAAATCTTTAAAAAAGTTAAATAGAAATATTGGTACATTGCAAGTAATAGTACTAAATAAGCATAGTTTCATGGGACCTCTGTTATATATGTGTGTACTGACTTACTATGTAAAAATATACTTCTTAACTGTGGATCCCAGTCCAAAAGTGTTTGAGATACATTAAGGCAGTTCTTTCCAGAACATGTTTCCTTATGATATACAGCTGTTGCTTTCCTTTCTCTTCACCTCCTATTATTTTCAGATTATTTTTTTCATACATTTTCATACTTGTCTCCACCCCAGTTCTACCCAAAATACTCATAAACACTGTTCTGCCTCTCTGATGAAAGCAGAATTGAGATTTGTGATTTTTAAAAGATAACTTGGGTAAGCTGGGATGGCTCAGTGGGTTAAACGCTCGCTTTGCAGCCCGGGGGACTGAGGATCAAACCCTGGCCCCAGCCTTTCGGACCCAGGATTAAATCCTGACCCTGGCCTGTGTGGACCCATATGCTGAACTGGGTGGGGTATGCTTCCCATGCTGGAGGCCCCCAGCCCAGTTCCTGCCCTGTGCAGCCCCGCCCACCTGTGTGAATGGAAACCATGCTGAAAACTGATGACATACAACTGTGGAGACTGCTCTGGGCCCTCCCCCTTCTCTTTCTCTCTCTGTCTCTGTCTCTGTTTCTGTCAAAAACAATAAATCTTTAAAAAAGAGATAATGGAAAGTATTTGAGTTATCTGTGGCTCAGAGGGTCAATAAGAATTCCCAGCATTTAATCATGCTAATTTAGATCATTCCCTACTCATTGCCTGATGTCTATTTAAAGTGACAATTCTTAATAGGCTTTTACACAAGATCATATCCAGGCTTGTTAAAGAGGGGAAGCACAATTTAAATTTAAATCACAATATCACATGCAGCCTATTAGAGAATTATTTAAGGTTCTGTAACTAAAACCCTTGCTGTTTCTTTAGTTTTTTGGATTCCTGTCTCCCTCCTTAATCCTTAAACAGAAACATATATAAGCAGCTACTATTGGGTCCCTACTGAGGGAATGAAAACATTGTTAACACAGTGGTTTCCACACGATTTTTGTGATATTAAAGGCCTTATTCTCAAATATTCTCCTTTATCAGTTTCAAAGTCATTGGAAAAATGTTTGTTTTCCTCCATTGGTTTGGAGCCTAGGCCCAAAGTTTTCAGCCTGGCTCTATGTGCTTATGAGTCCTCTAAAACTATATAAACAATTTAATGTTGATGTGGCAATGTGTATTTTTCAGTGGAGGAGCCATAGGTTTCATTTTTTTCAAGTAGGTTTGTGATCCAAACGAATAATGTTAAAAATACTGGCCTGGCAATTCCTATGGCTTCTCTGCCAAAGTGGACAAATTTATAGAGTTGGTCACAAATATCCAAACTGTAATTAGTATTATTAGTTAAAGATTTTTGGTTTTATTTTGTTGAACTCCATAAATCTTTATGTCATTTTAAACCGTAGTAGCGTGACAATAATTAACTAAATTACACATCATGTGATGGACACAGAAGTGTATAAAATAAAGAGGTTATCTTCCTCTTCTCCTATTTTAAGACTTAGTGTAAGCCTTTTGAGATCCTTTTCTACATAAAAAACATTTAAAGCATTTATATGCATGGGTTATGTTTTAAAAAACAAATAAGTGTTATGCTATTAATATATTGTACAACTTGTTTTTTTCACTCAGTTGTGTTTCAGAGATATCCTTTCATATGCATACAAAAATTTACCTTACTCCTTAACTGCTGTGTATGCAATAGTGTATATATACAGCATAATTTACTTAACCATCCCCCTATATTTGTTTAGTTTGCCTCCAATTTTTAATTTTTTTATTTTTATTGTTTTTGACAGAGAGAGAGATACAGAGATAGATAGAGAGAGATACAGAGATAGAGAGAGAGAGAGAGAGAGATACAGAGATAGAGAGAGAGAGAGAGAGATACAGAGATAGAGAGAGAGAGAGAGAGATACAGAGATAGAAGGGAGAGGGCCCAGAACAGTCTCCATGGTTGCACGTCATTGTTTTTCCACATAGTTTTACTCCACAGGTGGGCGTGGGGCTTGCACAGGGCAGGAAATGGGCTGGGGTCTCACCCTGGTGAGAACTGAACTGGGGGAACTCCCCAATTCAGCATATGGATCCACTCGGGCTGGTGCCATGATTTGATCCTTGGTCCCTGGGGCTGCGAAGTGAGCGCTTAACCCACTGAGCCATCCCGGCTTCCCCCAATTCTTTTTAAAGATTTATTTTATTGTTTTGAGAGAAGGTGAGAGAGAAAGAAGGGGGAAGGGCCTAGAGCAGTCTCCATAGTTGTACATCATTAGTCGTGACATGGTTTCCATTCCACACAGGTAGATGTGGGGCCACAGTGGGTGGGAACCAAACCAGGGGCCTCGTGAATGAGAGGCAGCTATCTCAGTGCTTACCAGCTCTGCCACAGCTCAGCATATGGGTTTGCATGGGCCGGGGCCGGGGCCGGGATTCGATTCCCAGACCTCACAATTGCGAGGCAGTCGATCAACCTGCTAAGCTGTCCCAGCATTACCCCAGTTTTTTTCCTTTACAAGCATTGAGTGGCTTCTGATCTTATTACTTCTCTTAACTCCAATCTCTCATTACAACTAATTGTAAGCATCCCATTATTCTGTTATCTCTTCTAGTGTAGTTTACCTAGACATTTATATATTGAAATAAATATTTTGCTATAAAGTAATTGGTTTATTTTTCTTATTATAGTTAAGGAATTTTATATAATATAATATTCAATTATATATATTGAAGTAATTATCTATGAATTTTACTTTTAGATAGTAAAAAGGGTTTTATAAAAAAAATTGTTATAAAAAAGAGAATCAGGTATGACTGGTTGAGAACCACTGATATAGATAATAATATAGTATAAGAATTAACCCACTACCAGGGTATTTTTTAAAAACTGAACTTATCAACAAAGATGACATTTTACTCTTATGTTTTCCTTAGTGCCGATGATATCATTGTAAAGATGCATGGCAGCCAACTGACACAAAGATATCTGGAGAAACATGGATTTGAAGTCCCTATTATGGTCCCCAAATTAGATGATCTAGGACTCAGGCTTCCTGCACCTACTTTTTCTGTTATGGATGTGGAACGTTATGTAGGTACGAACTTGATTCCATTAAGTACTTGGGAAAACACGGTAAAAGTAAAAGTGATATTGTCATAACAATATTAAAAGTTGAATGAAGAGATGTTAATTTAGTTCAGTTTCTGCATCAAGAAAAGTGAAAGTCAGTATCACCTTTGTTGAGTACTATTTTTTCTCAGCAGACCTACAATTATCAGAAAAACACAATGAAACATTTTGCTTCATTCTACTGCTTTTTTTGCTGTCATCAAATTTTCTGGTACTTGCTTATGGAAAACTATTACTGAGGGGCAGCTACAGATACCGGGAAGAAGACATTGGGAAATTGGATTGGTTCTAGACCTCTAGCATTCAGGTGCAAGATTTCTGGGTCTTGCTTTACTGACCTCCTGCCCCCCAGAGAAAGTCCATGGAAAAAAAAAAAAAGAGAGATTTTCAAACCTATTTTTATACTAATGACTTGGTGATACTGCCATTTAATGATATCTGGATTAATTTGTTATTTTGAGGCCCAGAAGGCATAAGAAACAAGGGGAAAATCCTTCATTTATTTCAATGGTATCAACATTTTCATTAACTTCATTCAATTCTCATCATGGTATTTATACTTGTAGATAAAGCTGACTACGTGTAGATCTCATTCCTTGTCAGCAATAGATAGACATTACTTGAAGATTAGATCTCAAATCTACCTTGACTCAAAACTGTACATTCACTATAATACATTATCTCCAGTACATGAAATATCTGAGAACTTGTCCCTTTATTGCCACTGGTTGACAGTTCTCAGTGACAACTGTTTCACTGAAGAAATCCAATTAAATATCATGATTTCACATTCAGCTAATTTTGAATATTTGATAAATTAGGGGATGAGGCTAAGGTGTAATCTAAACCTGTTTGCATAGGCAACACTAAAATAAATGGCTAATATAAGCATAAGGAATAATGTTCAAACTATCTGATAGCTAATTTTTATACTGCAAAGCCCTTCAGTTAACAGAATAATCTTGCCTTCTAAGTATAAAGCGTTTTGAATTCCATCTTATCCTGTAGGTGTAGGATATTGTAAAGGTGATTATGCTTTCTAGGGTGATGATGCAATGGTGTGCAAATAACCTCATGGTTTTATAGGAGAATTAAGTTAATCCCAATTCAGAACTCATTCCACAGACACTGACATGAACTGATTTTTGCTTCCAAACTACTAATTTTTTCTTGAAGCAGAATATTAGAAGAGAAGACACTACCAGACAAGCAAAAATTGTTTGTCTTAACTTGTTTCCCAATGATTGGTTGGTTTTTCAAAACAATAAACTGGAGTCATAGATGTTATAGAATTGAAAGGGAAGTCAGTCCCCTCATTTTATACATGAGGAAACTGAAACCCAGAGCATGTGGCAGTTTCCACACACCAATCTAATGCATTTTTGTCATGAGTTGTACACAAGAAATCATTGGTATATAGAAAGCTTTGTAAATGTTAAGTTTTTAATGTTCAGTATTAATTATGCAGCCCTGTCTTAATTGCCTTATTCTTTCCTTTAGAAACCATCCGTTTTTTCAGAAGTTCTAGTTGGACTTAAACGTTAAGGATATAAGAATCTTTGTCTAGGCTATATAGTTTTTATAGTTGGCTTACTTATACTAAGTAAATATGGTCTTTAAAATATTTTTGTTTAGGACATCTGTTAATGTAACTTTTAAACCCAATAATATGACTATGTTTCTCTGCAGGTGGTGACAAAGTGATAGACGTCATTGATGTGGCAAGGCAGGCAGACAGCAAAATGACACTTCACAATTATGTTAAATACTTCATGAATCCTAACAGACCCAAAGTGTTAAATGTGATCAGCCTTGAGTTTTCCGATACAAAGTAAGTAGTTCTGGACATTTTTGTTTATTTAGCCTTCTGAGTGTCAGCTAAATGTAGTTAAATGATAGATTTATTTTAGTAAGAAACATGACTTCTAAAGTAGTCCAGTGGTAGCAGTGTTGTATATTGTGCTTTGGCATGCGCAATGACTACTTAGAAATATGAGTTTTAAATTTTAAATGTTGTTAACCTTGAGTTCCAGTTAATTTCTTGGTTTGGGTTGAGATGGAAGTGCAATTTTAAGAAATTTTAATTTGCATGTGTGTTTGGTTTTTTTAAAGGATGTCTGAATTGGTGGAGGTTCCTGACATAGCCAGAAAACTTTCCTGGGTGGAAAATTATTGGCCAGATGATTCAGTTTTCCCCAAGCCATTTGTTCAGAAATACTGCTTAATGGGAGTTCAAGACAGCTACACAGATTTCCACATTGACTTTGGTGGAACTTCAGTTTGGTACCATGTCCTTTGGGTAAGATTGGGGTAGTTCTATGTTCTCTTATTGACAAAACCATGCAGTCCTCTTCTTCCACAGGTACATTCACTTGCTGTAAATGACATTTGTAAGGAGGGAAGTTTTTGTATTTTTTGAGTAGGTTCTGTTACTTTACCTTTAAGCATCATAATTTCTTTAACTCCAAGTAATAGAGGAGCTATGAGATTTTAATTTATATCTATATTCCTTTTTTTGCCCCCATTTTATTAGTTGGCCTCTTTTAGCTTTTTGTCGCTTTTTGTTTTCTCTTCCTCTTAGTCAAATATCACTTAATCACTGAATCAAGTACTTGAGGTGCAAAATTATACTAATAATTGCTTCTGACTTTAAAGTTAGTTTAGGACAGCTAGTTAGATAAGTCAGGAATGTTCCTAAAAATACCAGTTCTTGGCAGCTTATATTCACTTTGCTCTATCTAGAACTGTGTTATTCAGTAAAATAGCCACTAGCCACATGTGGCTAAGTTTAAATAATGAAAATTAAATATAATTTAAAATTTAGCTCTTCAATTATACTAACTAGGTTTATTTCAGTGCTCAGTAGCCACATGTAGCTTATGACTGCTGTATTGGATAGCACAGATATAAAATGTTTTGATCATTATAAGACATTCTGTTGGACAGTGCTGATCTAGAACCAAATCTTTGTCTTATATTAAATGCCCATATATCAGCAATGCTCTGTCTGGATTATATATGATGATGTGTCCTTGAGCTCCTATTTCTTTCCCCCATGAGAAAGCAATGGGTTAGTTCATTAAAGGAAGTTTATTTTCAGGTGTTTAGGAATAATCATTATATTATGGATCTTAATAGAAAGGGCAAAGTTTGCAGAGATGACTTTCTGTAACCTGGGCCTATTAACCTGTATTTACTTCGATACCTTGAAATTGAGATCAGTAGGATGTTTGTGATTTTTTTTTAAACCCTTCTATCTTGTAACTATTTCTCCAATGGTACTTTATTGACTCCTTGTCATATTTGGGTGGAGAAGCTTTAGCTCCTATGAAGACGCTTATTAAGAGCAATATCTACTGATCAGGTATGAGAAATGTCTTATTGAGCCTTAAAAAATCTGATAGTTACTTAATTTAGATCATTGTATTGGGGAATTGCATCAATGTAGGCCATCTTAGGAATGGCTTTTCCTTTTCAAAAACAGTGTGATTACTTCCTTTTAGGGTGAGAAGATTTTTTATTTGATAAAGCCAACAGATGAAAATTTGGCACTCTATGAATCTTGGAGTTCATCTGTGACCCAGAGTGAGGTGTTCTTTGGTGATAAGGTGGATAAATGCTACAAATGTGTGGTAAAGCAGGGACATACCTTATTTGTTCCCACAGGTAAGGTTTTAACCTCACCCCCACTCCCCGTAGTTGATACTCAGTCACATGGAGTCAGCTTTTGATTAGAACCCTTGGCTTTAACATGTTTGGAAAGTAGCTTTTCAAAGCCTGAGACATAATTTTGATCTTAAAGTTTTCACTTCTTTGTCACTTAGAGGTCTTCTTTTGTAGCTAGGATGTGTTTTGGCATGGTATTTTATGTCATTTGTCTTCATTATAATTTTTATTCAGATAAAGTTTGCCTACAATGACATTTTCCCCTGTAGAGTATACAATTCAGTGGTTTTTAGTAGATTAATGAGGTTGTTCAACCTTACCACTATTTAATTCTAGAACATTTCATCACCTCAAAGAGAAGCCCATACCAATTAGCAGTCACATCTCCGTTCTCCCCTCCTTTGAGCCCCTGACAACCACTAGTGTACTTTCAGTCTCTGGATTTGCCTAGTCAGGGCATTTCATATTATGTGGAATATGTGACCTTTTGTATCTCACTCTTGTAGTTAGCTTATAATGTTTACTAGGCGTGAGCCTAGTTTTAGCATATATACAGAGGGTGCCAAAAAAAATGATGCATGTTTTAAGAAAAGTTGTAGTACTCAATATACCAACAACAAAAGATAAATACAATTCATGTGTGACTTCTGCAATTACAAGAGGTGCTCAAAGTGGTTACCATCAGCATTCAGACACTTCTGATTATGGCGAACTAATGCTTAAGCAACGTTGACCAAAGAGTCTACTTGTATCACTGCGCATGCTGTTTCAATTTATTATGCATCTCAAACTTATCATGAATGCATGCAGTTGTTAGGTATGTTGGAGGTTCTGTTACATACTCATACCTCCATTGTCACTGTACTGCACAGCGTTCTTGAATTTTAAATACCACTTCAAAATGGTCTTGCTCTCTTCAAAGGACAGCTGTGCTTTTGCCATTTTCTTTGACTGTCCTGCCTGTCACATGGTGACGCTAGCATTCATTTGATTAAAGCCATCTTTTGAGTGAACATCACATTACACATTACTACCATAATTTCATTCAACTTTGAAAAATAATACATAGGTAACATCTCTTAAAATGTATATACATATTTTTGGCATCATGCCTCCCTGCCACCCCTCACCCCTGTATAAGTACTTCATTGCTTTTTATGGCTGATTAAAACTTGTATTCTATTGATAGATATACCACATTTCATTTACCCATTTGTCAGTTGATGGACAGTTGGGTTATTTCCACCTTATGGCAATTGAGAATTGTGCTGCTTTGAAGGTTTGTGGAAAAGTTTTTGTGTGGAGGTATTTCATTTCTCTTGGTTATATACCTAGTAGTGAAATTGCTGGGTCATATGGTTTACTGACATTTAACTTTTTGAGTAACTACCAAACTGTTTTCCAAATGTCTGCGCCATTTTACACTCCCACTATCAATGTACAGTGTGTTCTGTTTCTCCACATCCTCACCAACACTGTATTTTGTATTTTTGCCATTTTAGTGGGTGTGAAGTAGTGGTATCTCATAGTAATTTTGATTTGATTGTCTTACTGAGTAATGATGCTGAGCCTTTTTCTTGTGCTAATTGGCCATTTGACTATCTCTTTGAAAATGTCTATTCAAATCCTTTGCACATTCTTAGGTAAGGTTATTAGTCTTTTTATTGTTGAGTTGTAAATCTTTTATATATACCGATATATATATATATATATATATATATATATATATATATATACACATACATATATATATATATATACACACACACACATACATATATACATCCTGTATAGTAGACCCTTATCAGACATATATTTGCAAATATTTTTTTGCATTCTGTGAGTTACCTTTTCACAGTTCTACATTGCTATCAAAGGCTGCTGTCCTGGGGCAATTAGGAGGCAGCAGATATGTTTTAAGGGTCCCTAGGAAGGAATGAGGGACACCAGCCCTAGCTGTAGCCTCATGTATAGGTACCAGGTGTGTCATTTTGAGAAGTGAAGGAATGTACGTATGGGCTTTCCAGGCCAGTGGTTTTGAGAATTGTGCTGTTTTGATTTCGGTGACCTTAATAGCTATGGAGTTTATAGAATCTGTTACTACAGGCCCTGCTTCCATGAAGGCCTTTGATGTATATAATAATAAACAAATGTGTTCAATAAGTGAATTAATAAACGCTTGGAATCTAGGTAAGTATCACTGTTTTCACTGTCAATGGGCTAAGTTCCTCCCTTAAATCCTCTTTTCAGTTCTCCCTTTTATAACATTTTATAACATCTTGAATTCAAACTCATCAATGATATAACCTCCTACACTAATATTTTTTTAATTGATGGAATGATCTAACTAGAACATAAAGAAGAAATTAAAAGATAGTTTATAATAAAGTACTATTTCAAAAAGTGCCTGCTCGAGCATGTCAGTCTTAGGCGACAGAATGAAAGTTAGATGCGTAAGCCAGCAAACCAATACATGCATATGATTGGCAACTCAGCATTCTGTAGTGTTGGTATAGATGAATGGTTCTCAAACGTCATTGAGCATCACAGTCACTGGAAGCTTAGTAAAACACAGATTGCTGGGCCTTATCCCCAGCCGTTCTGATTCAGTAGATTTGGGGTGGGCCTGATAATTTACATCCTAACAAGTTCCCAGCTGATACCGCTGCTGGTCTGGAGACTTGGAGAATCACTGCTATAGGCATTGTGAGTTTTTTTTCAAGGTAGTTGGCAACTGATAAGCTTCCAAACAAACTAAAGTACAGTTTCCTTAAATTTACAGAGTAGTTGTATTTCTGAAAAATGATGCCCAAGCCATGCAAATATTACTTTGTTTACATATATAATGGGGTTACAGCTTCTAGGCTCACATAGTTCATGACAGATTTTGTACTTATATGATGCCCAGCAGAAATGCAAAAGTCTTAATAATGTAGGGCAATTTCTTACTGTGTGGAACTGTCCTGCATTTTGCAACCCTGGCTCCTGCTCACAAAATGACAATGGTGTCTCCTGATCATTGTGACAATCAAAAAAAGCCCCCCAAACTTTCCCAGACACCCTTTTCACACAATACTACCTCTGTTGAGAACCACTGATCTATAGGATTTGTAACTGATTTCTAATTTGTGATTTCAGGGGCAAGCTCAAGGCTTGTGTCTTTGAGCACACAATTGGCACCACTTGAAAAATCAGTCTTTGAGGAGTTTTTTGCTATTGTGCCACAGCACTATGAGGGATGAAACGATGAAAAATATAAAGGAAATGGGATCTATTTTAATGGCTAATTTTTACATGCAAATCTTTATCTATTTATACTTAAAGTCTCCATTTGGTCTGTAGATATTTCTTTCAAAAATTAGACATCATCTCTTAGAAATGATTCTCACTTTGAAAACATTTTTATGGGAAAACAAGACTTTTTTTTGAGTGCCAACGTTTATATTTATAGGACCAAAACCTCCCATAATGAAATGTGGGCAATCTACCTTTTCCTTCGTAGAGGCAGGCCTCTGGTTGAGATCCACTGATCTTTGCTTAATCTCCAGGGGTACTCATGTCAGATAATAGGGAAGTGAAGTGCTCAGCCAGTCTCAGTGTTCACTTAATAGAAATGTGTGCTTGCCTCGTTCTAACCAGATATGACTTGTCTCAATAAAATCTTTAATATAAGTTAGATTGTATTTTGAAACTAAAACAGCAACACCACAAAAACTTTCACCTCTCCTATATCATGATTTTGTCTAATTGGATCAATGCATTTGTTTCCCAAAATTCAGCACACAGCCTGGCATATAATAGACCTTCAGTAAGTGTTTGAATAAATGAGTCTGTGGATTTTATAGACATTAACTTCTCTAGCACTGGAGTATGAAGTAAACTGATGTTGACATTTTGAGTTCCTTATTTCACAGGTAGACATCATATTTGTTTGGTTTAAATATTGAGAAATCACTGACATATACTTTTAACCATTTCAGGGTGGATTCATGCTGTGCTTACTTCTCAGGATTGTATGGCTTTTGGGGGAAACTTTCTGCACAACCTTAACATTGGCATGCAGCTCAGGTTTGTGTCATCAGTATGTAAAGGATCTTTTGTCCTTTCTTAAATTAGACATTATGTAAAAGTTTCAAAAAAATAAATTTAACAACATATTTTAATTGAGATCTCATGGAGATAAGTCCTAAGAAATTAATAACTTGGGACAGGAACTTTTAACAAAAGTGTGTCTTAAATTTTTTGTCAGGAGGATACCTTGATGCATTTCACATCTAAAACAACAACAACAACAACAATAATAATAATTTACTCAGTTTGAGACTAAATATCTTCCCAAGTTTCAAAATCTTATAAAAATTTATGAGCTCTCCTTTGGCTATTTGTACAAGGAGGGAAATGAACTAAATCCATTCAGATTCAAGTGTGACATGGTGAAAGGGAAAAGCAACCCTAAGACCGCTTTAATTTTGCTGTGATTAAAGGATTAACAGCTAGTTCCAAAGTTTCTGTGTGAGAATTTGACCTTTTGGTAACCCTGTGTTCCTGGTAGCATAATGAGTAGAATGTTACTAGGCAGATTGCTTATGATAAAATGATTCCTAATTGATAAGCTGCATCAGGACTGGGAGAGCTAGAAGGACCTAGTAAAAAGCCATATATTTGGGCTTTCCTGAATGTGGTGACTCTTGTAACTTGCCTTGCGCATGGTGAAGCTGGGATGCTATACATCTGTGGAGTTGTTACAAGATATACAGGCTCTTTCAGGGCATGAAGCTTTAAGCCAGGCAGCTTCTACACCTGCCAAGTGTGAATCTGGTTTCTTTATACCTGAGCTGTCCCTGGGGGAAATATGGTTCCTGGGTGGCTATATGGACTGCTACAAGGACCCCCACAGAAGACTAACTGCGGCAGGCGGGGGCTCCTGTCTTCTCCCCTTGATGAGCACCAGTTGTGGTCTTCAGTGTGAATGCTAGAACCTAAAGAAAACTTGAGTGGGTATTGCATTGTTGTCCAACACATGGAGTTGACTTCTAAGCACATTGTTTTATTTATTATAGTGGAACCTTTATAAAATTCCTTCCATTAAGACTAGGATACAAATCCCAAAGCATGATCTTTTTGAAGGCTAATATAATTCTTCATTATATCATCAAATTTGATAAGGTCAGACATGGCTAAATCACAATTCAGTCTTATCAAAATGTGGAATTAAGTAATATACAGTACTTGATTGGTCTTATGTCATGGCCTGCTCATTTTATTTTCATTAGGTTGGTTGCTTCCATTTAACTTTGAAATGCTAATGTTAATAGTAAATTTCTTCAAATTGTACTTATTCAGGTGTTATGAGATGGAAAAGAGGCTAAAAACACCAGATCTTTTTAAATTCCCTTTCTTTGAAGCCATATGTTGGTTTGTAGCCAAAAATTTGCTGGAAACCCTGAAAGGTAATTAATAACCTATATATTTTGTTGTGTGATGTGATTTATGATGTTTATAAATTCACTAAAAGCTACCGATACAAAGAGAGGCTTTTATCTTTCAGTATAGTGTGGTTGTCTCTGTTTTGTTTAAATGTTTGATTTCCCCCTGCCAAGAAACTTTTTAGCAAGTTAAGAGTCTCTACTCCATAACCTTAAAAAGCAGTTAGTTCTATGAAGAACTGCGTCAGAACAGGTAATATTTAAAATGTTGATTTTACCTGGGACTCTTGTAACCTGTACATATTGTCAGCCATATAAAAGTGCCTCACTTGTAAAAATGCATTTTTAGCCCAGAGACTGCTATGTAATATACGTTCCCAAATATGTGCTTTTAAAGATCAGGGGAATAATTTTTATGTCCTGAGAGAATCAGAAGTGCCTGTGCCATCATCATTTTTTTTTTTTTTAAATGAATAGGCTTGATCCATGAACACTTTCCCTCCTTTATGTATATTATTTATTTATTTATTTATGACAGAGAGAGAGAGAGAGAGAGAGAGAGAGAGAGAGAGAGAGAGAGAGAGAGAGATACAGAGACAGAGACAGAGAGAGAACTGAACTGGGGGAGCTCCCCAGTTCAGCATATGGGTCCGCACGGGTCGGGGCTGGGATTTGATCCTCGGTCCCCAGTGCTGCAAAGTGAGCGCTTAACCTGCTGAGCCATCCCAGCTTCCCCAACCATCATCATTATTATGCCCCCTTAATGCTGGCCACTATAAGGTTCCTGTCAGCACAAACCAACTGAATGTTTTGGGGATTTTTTTTTTTTCTTTTGGGGGGGTTCGGGGGAATAGGAATATCCTTTATTTAAACTTGAAAACTGCCTTTTGTGTGTGGAATTTTAGATTTTGGTGCTTTCTTTTTTGGTTTAATAATCTTTGAGCAGTCGTGTTAGAGACTGAATGTACCCTTTTATAATGCTTTTATCCATTTCTTGCTTTTTATGCACTTATGCACATGAGAATACAGTTGTCTTGTTTATGTGTTGTCTAGCTTATCAAGTCAGTTTGAAAATAGTGTACTATTAAAATTGACTCCTAAATTAGAAGAACAGATATAATAATCATGTTAGACAGTGAAATCTATTCTAAACATTTGTTTCTTTTTTCATTGAAAAGTTATGTAAGAAGAAAAGGTAAAATGAAAGGAAACAACCAATAACTTACTTCCTAGGATAGCATGCACAGAATTAAATGATATAATAAAACTTACATAGGGTTTCTTTATTTAAAAAAAAAAAAAAGGTTCACTCTCTTTGGAAGCAAAGAGTAATGAAACCACGTTCCACACCTTATAGCACAGTATAGAGGCAGTACAGGTGTGTCTATAACTGAGAGAGGGCCCCATGCATGAGGGAGAACAATGCTTTCTGCATGAGACAACCTTTGCTCCAGAAATGCACCCTTATCCTGAATCTCTGAATTGTTCAGTGTTTCCAGGTATTTTTCTTGGCTGGAGGAATATCACAATGGACCATAGAGTTGCCATATATAGTTTCCAATAAAATACTGGACTTTAAAGTTCATAGTCTCCTATCTAAGTAGAAGCCTAGAAAAATAGGAATACTTTTAAATATGTATAAAAACATTTAAAAAGGGTTTTGTTTTCTGGAAATGAAAACCAATTACTAAACTCTCCTGATTTGAGAGATTGGCGGTTCAGTACTCAGTAAGTTCACAGCACTTTTTCAATGTTTTCTCTTCTCAATAGCGTGCACGTATATGCGAGCACATGCACGTGTGTGCATACACATACCCACACACCCACACACACTTCTGGGGTGATATTTTTTTCTCATAAGAGGGGCTCATCAATCAGCTTTTTAGAAAAAATTAAGAATTTATCTGAAGGGCAATCTTGTCATTCTTGCAGCCACAAGCCACAGATTACTTACTTAGTTTTAGAATAATGAATTAGCCTTTGTTTTAGGCCATTGAGAGTTGAGAACTATTAAGGTCTGATTGAAACATAACCCTTATACATTAAAGACAAAAAGAAAAGATTACTGTAAAAGGATATTTGTAGGTCAAGTTTTAAAATGATTTAATTTCATCGACCAGATCAGTACAGGATACCTGGCAATACTAATCCCATCAAAGCTAGAGCCAAATTATCATTACACCAGTTGCCATCATCTTAGGCATTTGCCCTGGAAGCAGGTATGGTAGTCTTGTTACCCAGCATTATTTTGTCCTTTCATCCCTGACCTGTTAACTTTTCACTGTGGCCTGTTATTTGCCAGCTTTCAAGCTGTTGTTACAGATTTATATGAAGGGTTAAATGAGGGCAGGTTGTATGAAACTCTTAACTGTGTTTAGTGTCAATAATAAAGCAATGAACCAATTTTGAGTTTATGTAAGTAAATTAGCTAGAGGGCAGAAGTGAAATCTTTCACTTTTTGCTTCAACTTACCTGAGTTGTGGACACATCATACATATTTTATGTGAGTTTAAGAGAATCAATTTGATTTAAAAACTCAGAGGAAACATGTGTATTTACTTTTACAATGCTTATGGTAGATTGCATAGATTACATACTGCATACACATACAATCTCATACAGTTTAAAGAATTTTAAGTCTGTCAGTCAGGTCACCTCTGCCCAAGGTGAGCAGTAACATCCTTTCTAGTACTGTACTCATGCCCTTTATTTTTCTCATTGCACCTTCCTCCTTCCCTTTTAGAGAGAACCATTATCCTGACTTCCGTGATAATCCCTTTCCTCTGTTTTATCACTTATATCACAAACTAACATAGTTTAATTTTGTCCATTCTTAGACATCATATGAATAGCTTCATACTGACACTCTTTGTGGCCTGTCTTTTACTCAGCATTATATTTGTAAACTTTCTTTTAACTGGAGTATTTAGTACAACTACATTTAATGTAATTCTTTTTCTTGCCTTTTTAATAGATTGTTTCTTATTTCATTTTTTTATTTCTATTAATTTAGAAGTTATGCAATTTGATATTTGGTGGTTACTCAAAATATAAAGTTAATTCCTTTATCTTAGAACACTTACCTTATTTCTCTATTCCTCTTCCATTTCCACAGAACTGAGGGAGGATGGTTTCCAGCCTCAAACTTACCTAGTACAGGGCGTGAAAGCACTGCATACTGCTTTAAAATTGTGGATGAAAAAAGAAGTAAGTGGTTTTCTTTGGTGAAATAATTGTTATTTTTTATATAGCAAGGTCAGAAAAACAGAATCCTATGCTATTGTGGCAACACTTATGAATAGCTGTAGAAGAGGGCATTTTATTTTACAGTATATACAAATGGACTGGTTTATGTTTATTTTATGTGAATAAAGTCCCTCAGTATTTCTTTAGCTGGAAACGAAAGTAATTCAAGTATATCTAGGGCAATGGTCCCCAACCTTTTTGGTACTAGGGATCGATTTTGTGGAAGAAAACTTTTCCACAGACTGGGGGATGGGGGATGGTTTTAGGATGATGCATTCACCTTACATTTATTGTGCACTTTATTTCTATTATTATTACTTTGTAATATATAGTGAAATAATTACACAACTCACCATAATACAGAATCATTGGGAGCCCTGAGCTTGGGTTTTGATATGAGTCTGCAAGCAATTGACTTATTATGTTCTCTGTGCAGTCAAACCTCTCTGCTGATGTTAATCAGTATTTGCAGCTGCTCCCCAGCACTAGCATCACCGCCTCAGCTCCACCTCAGATCATCAGGCATTAGATTCTTAAAAGGATTGTGCAACCAGGATGCCTCGCATGCACAGTTTACAATAGGGTTCACACTCCCATGAGAATCTAATGCCACTACTGATCTGACAGGAGGTGGAGCTTAGGCAGTATTGTAGAGATGGTAGCAGCTATAAATATAGATGAAGCTTTGCTCGATTGCTTGCTGCTCACCTCCTGCTATGCAGCCCACTTCAAAACGTGGGGGTTGGGGACCCCTGATCTACGGTATTGACTAAGAAGTAAACATGTAGATATAAAATAATAAAGAATAACTTTGAGCTCTCATAGTATACTAACCACTGTGTTTAGTCTTCCTATGTTCATAATCTCATTTAATCCTCAAAGCAACTATATGAGGTATAGGTGCTATTGTTATCCCTATTTTACATATGGGAAAGCTGAAATTCAAAGAACTAGGACTTAAATCCAGGTCTCTGTGATTGCAAAGCCTATGTTTTTATTCCTCTGCTAGACTTCCATAAAAATGAAAAAAAAAAAAGGAAGTCAATCAAGCAGGAGCTTTCCATTTTCACGAAAATGTGGTTTAGTTGTTTGCATTTGAATCCCACCTCCTCCAAGAGGACATCCCAGATTTCAATTTGGAATTAGTATGACCTTCCTTTATGCTTCCATAGCATATGTCTTGTGCCAGTAGACTAGGATTATTTCAGTGCCTTTGTTCTCTCTTACAAATCTTTATATATTATGAATAAAATGTTAAACTTAATTAGTTGCTTTACAAATTATAGTAGTAGTTAGAATAGGCCTTGAGGTAGGAGAATATGAGGTTACTACCCAATAAGTCTCTTGAGACAAGTCTATCCTTAACTCAGTCTGAGACTTTTAAAATTAATCAGAATCTCTTTAGAAGATATCACACCATCTACATGAACTCTTAAGACCAGCCTTATTAGTATTTAGCTATGTCTATAAAATCTAAAGAACCCCAAAACTGGTTTAATAAATTAGTTTTTACATGTTAAAGTATAATTAACTTTGGTTTTCTTGTCTTTGTTAATCTAAATACAGCTTGTATCCGAACATGCCTTTGAAATTCCAGACAATGTCAGACCTGGACATCTTATTAAAGAACTTTCTAAAGTAATTCGAGCAATAGAGGTAAGAATAGAAACTGTCATCTAAATGCTTGTTTACACTCTGTTTTGACAAGCAAATAGGTCTACTACCACACTTCAAAAATTTGAAAACTCTTACACACTTAAAAAAAAAGAATGAGCTAAGTCTTAGAGACTGTCTCAGGTTTTCAAGCTCCTAAAGTCCTCAACAGAAATTTAGAATATTATAATGAAGTAATAAGGAAGCAGTTACCAGGTTACTTCAGTTACTCTAAAAATAAAAAATACAGAATAAATAAAATGTTCTTGTCTAAATTCATTTCAGCTATCTGGAGATGAATACATACTGAGTAATTAGAAAAAGAGAGGAGATGTAAGGTGAGCAAGGAGTGCTAGATGAATCTGGGTTGGGGTTGGAAAGAGGGATATTAGTGGGGTGGGGTAAGGGGATCCACTTGATTAGAAATGTTAGAACAACACCATTAGATAAATGCCCTTTGATAAAAGCCCACAAAGTCTGAGATTAGGTGATTTAACTTATTAATTAGGAGGTATTCTAGGAATTAAATAAAGGAGGTTTTAATTATTCAGGAAGGTGATTCTATTAGTGTCTAGCGTGAACTGAAAGGAAATTAAGTGGAGAAATGAAAGCTAATTGATAATTTAACAGCTTAAATTAGGTCTGTGTTTGGGAAATGGAAGAGGATACACCTAAGAAATATTAAAATTCTGGGTTTAATATACTTAAACAGAAAAATTTGTGTAATTCTCAATATGTCCAGATATAGTAGAAACATATGTTGTTTTTTAAAGTACATACAGAATTTTAATCAAGTCACATATATAATCTTAAATATGTATGTAAAAGTATAAATATATAAATCCCATATGTAACAGCTCAACCTAAGAAACTCAAGAGAGGTATGGGTCTATTTGAAAAACTATAAATTTTCACTAAGGGAAGTAAAACAGTAGCTTATTAAGTGGGGGAGTCATTTCTGAAATATGTCAATTCCAATAAATAGGTCTTCAGCCCAAAATCCAAATTTAATTGATATCCTCAAGAGAAAAGAATAAAGATTGCTTCCATTAAAAAAAAAAAAAGGACAGGAAGCTATAATAAAGGAACATTTACATTTAAAGAAGAAAGAAAAGAGGTTCTTAGAACTTAGAAATGTAATATGGTGATAGAAAAAAAAAAATGGATTCTGGGTGGTGAACTCACATAGATGATGTATTGTAGAATTAAACATCTGGAACCTATGTAATTTCACTAGCCAATGTCACCCAGTAAATTTAATAAAGAAAAACAAACAAAAAGGAAATACAATAGAAACAAAAATTTAGTAGAATGTTTGGGAGATAAAGTTGGGACAATCTCCCATAAAGTTAAAAAAAAAAAAGGAATAGGGCAGAAAAATTAGGTCATTTTATATAGTCATCATCAAAATAATTGGAGCTACAAAAAGACGTAACAGAAAATAAGACGATTTTCAGAAGAATAATCAGATAAAATGTTTTAGAATTCAAGGACACATCTTCTTGGATTAAGAGCCCTACAGAATACCCAGAACAATGGGTGAAATAGACCTATGCCAAGACATATGATGGTCAAATTTTAGAATACATGTCACAGGTATATCCTAAAAAGCATTAGGGAAGATAATATGGGTCATATACAAAGAATTAGGATCAGAATAATATTAAATTTCTCAACAATAACTTGGCAAACTAGAAGACAATGGAGCAAAGTCTTTAACATTCTGGGGCCGGGTGTTGCCAACACACAAATTTGCATTCAGTCAAGCTATAATATAAATCAGATATGGTAAAACAAAGATGTCAAAGAGGCAAGATCTTAAAACATGTACATTCCATGTGCCCTTTCTCAGGAAACTTAAGAGAATGTGCTGTTCCAAAAAGGAGAGAATAAACCAAAAGGAAGGAGCATTGGAATTGATCTTCTAGTAATACTGACTACCCACTGTGTGTTATGTACCATCTGGGATGGGCATGAGTAGTGAACAAAACAAAGGCCCTGCCCATAGAGCTTAGTATGAAGAGGCTAGCCATCCATGAGTATTTTAATGGAACTGGCAAGTGCTATAAAGAAAAATAAGGGAGAGGAAAACCTTAGGGATCCCATAAAATATATATTTTTCTTTAGAGACACCCCTCCAAAGAGGGAGGGCTTGCCAGATTACCTATTGTGTTTGAATGTTTTCATTTGTCTAGTGGAGAATTTTGGGATAAATATATAGGGAAAAAGCTGATGGAAAGTGAGGTAATTATAAACTCAGAGTCAAAAATCAAAGGATGTAAAGGAAAGTAAATGTAATAATAATATGTGGCATTGGGTTGTAAAAGTTTTTACTGAGTCCAATTTAAATACTGAATATTGAAGGAAGAGGAAGTATGTGTAGTTTAGGAGAGGTATGCAGAGATTAAGACTTCATCTTACATAGTAGGAATTCAGTAGTATCTAAAGTTGAAAACTAAGAAAGTGCAGTCTAAAATGTTTAGAAATTTGGAGGCAAATAACTGGAAAAAAAAACAAACCCAACAACAAAAATAGCTACCAGAGGGATGCCAGGGTAGCTCAGCAGGTTGAGTGCTTGCCTTGTAACCATGAGGTCTGGGGATCGAATCCCAGCCTCAGTCCTTGCAAACCCATAAGCTGAACTGTGGCACAACTGGTAACCACTGGGATGGTGGTAAAGGTTCTCACCTCCTATGAGGGAGCCCCCTAATTCAGTTTTTGCCCCATGTGGCCCCACATCCACCTGTGTGGAATGAAACTAAGTCACAACTAATGATGCACAACTATGGCGACTGCTCTGGGCCCTCCCTCCTTCGCCCTTCCTCCCTCCTCCCTTCACCTTCTCAATAAAGTAACTCTACTTATATGAGGTTCTTAGAGTAATCAAATTCATAGAGACAAAAAGTAGGAAAGTGGTTACCAGGGGCAGGAGATAAGGAGGAAACGGAATTATTGTTTAATGGGTACAGAGTTTAAGTTTGAGGAAAAAGTAGTAGGTTCTGGAGATAGATGCTGGTGATGATTGAACAACAATGTGAAATGCACTTAATGCCACTGAACTCTATACATAAAAATGGTTAAAATGGAAAATTACATATATGTTACCACATAAATTATATGGTACAAAATTATGAACGTTAACAGTTTTTTTAAATGTTGCAAGTGGTTGCCTCTGGAGAATGGGAGTTGGGATGGGGAAGAGTAGATTGCTATTTTTCGTAATATGCTTATAGAATTTTAATTTTTTGAAATTAACATAGATGTGACTTTGCCTTAAAAAGTAATTACTGATTTATGCAACCAGGTAAGCGAAAGAATATTCATCATAGGAAAGAACTAGAAGCATTTTAACTAATTACTAGTAAGTAGTAGGTCAGTCAATTATGCTATATCTATACAGTGGAGTACTACACAGCGTTAAAATAATATTGAAAATTAAGGAAATATGTTCATAGTACATTATGTTGGGGGAGAGAAGGAAATAAAGGTCTCAGCAAATCCATTTGTCTTATGGTTTGGTCTTTTTGTGTATATAATTGAATAGTTTTTGTTTTCT